>PVLC010018150.1:0-29753 GCA_004027655.1 Graphiurus murinus
GCTTAGTCATTTACAGGTGGGGTGGTACTTTTCCACCTAGAACATTACATAGCTGCTTTTACAAAATGGCCTTACTTATGCTAACCCACCAAAACCCCCCATAACACCCGGCTTGTTGGCATGTATATTAATCTTGACAATTCATTTTCCCTTTAAACTATAATATTACAAACTACTTTTTGATCTCTCACAAAATCTGACATAATCTTATTTTTCTTTCCTTTAAAATATTCATCTTTGGATGACTTGTTGGAAGAAAAAATCTGGTCATTTGTAACACCATAATAAAAAACATATTTTGAGGAAAGACTTAGCTATAAAAGTTAAGCTGTGGAGAGAGCCCAAGATGGCATCTCAGGGAAACATCTTTCCTTGGGTGCTGTGAGCTCGAATCAAATCTACCATAAAAGCAGCTTTCTGACAGAAGAAACAAGCAACAAAAAAAGGGAACAAAGCAACAAACACTGAATCACAGCTGAAAAGAAGGCAGAAAGGGGACAGGGAGAGCAAAGGAGTCTGTGCACTTGGCGAAGTGGCAGCAGCCACTGAGCCCACCACACTGTGGCAGCTACAATCACCAAGACACCTAACGACCTCCAGCATACCCAGTGACCAGATGTTGAGTAAGTGAATCCAGAACACCACAACTTTTGCAAGTGGCATATCCCCGCAGAATAGATAGTGACTCTGGAATGCCCAGGACGACCAACTTAAGCCAAGGCGGGGCCACTCCAGGCCACCTCTCCCTCCAGAGCCAGAGCAGCAATCAACTGCACTGCAGAGCTTGAATTGGGACTGCTGCAAAAGCAGCCTCTTGACGGAAGGAAGGAAGAGCAAAGCAGCAAAAAAAGTGAATGAATCAACAAGAACAGCCAAACAGAGCCCAGAGAGCAGTCCAGGGAGAATAAAGGAGACTGTGTGCACGTGGCAGTGGCAGCCTCTGTGGAGTGGCGGCTGCCATTGAGCTTCCTACTGGGCTCAGAGAAGCATGGAACTGTAAGTTTTTGGAGCCCTCCAGGAAGGAGCCTGTACAAAGGACAGACTCGGTCACCTTCTCTTCTAGCAACTGGCTAGGAGAAGTGTGGGAGGGACCTGGAGCACATAAAGCATAGAGACCTTACAGGCCCCCTGAAAAATGTCTGGCATTTAGACTGCACGCCCACCACCAGCAAAGGCTGAGAGAGACACAGACAAGGCCTGTGGAAAGTGTGGAGCCTCTGGCTTACATGGGGTCCAGACCCAGTGACCCCCCCGCCCCGACTATATAGACAAGAGCGGCACAGGGACAGGTCCTGTGGAGAGCTCAGAGTCACAAGTTTGCAGCAGGAGGGGCACCAGTGGAACTCCCTGCATGCACAGACAAAAAGAGCAAATAAGATTGCCTGAAACATCCTTGAGAATCTAGTATAGGCATTTAAAAGCTGAAAATATCCATGCAGATCCAAAAGGACTGCAGAGGCCAACTTGGTTCTGTACCTACATTCTTGCAGGGGATTTATCTTTGTTATTGTTGTTTTTGTTTCTTTTTGTTTTGCTTTTTTTTCTTGTGGGTGTTTTTCTATTTTGTTTTTACACTGTTGTTGTTTTATATTACTTTGTTGTGTTTGTATTGGATGGTTGGTTGCGTTGTTATTTTTTGCTTAGTTTGTTGACTCTCTTCTTCACATCTTTTACAGACTTCCTCTCCCTCTCCTATCTGTATTCCTCTCCTCAACACTTTTCTTTCTCTTTTGTTTTTTCCCTCTCTCATATCAAGACCATTTCATACCACTACACCTAAATACTCTACATTAACTACCAGAATCCTCTGACATATCCACTATCTCTAATCTTTACCATATATCACCTCAACACACTCAAACTCTTATTCCACTGGGCCATACCTTCTACTTTACACTATACTTACATTCATCACTGTAACTTATCACCCAACCTTCACCAGTGGACACAACCTGTCCCTGTATATACCAATGGACACCTCTAAATCCTTACTACAGAGATTGGACCACAGAGGTGTACCACCAGAAAGGACTGCCAAACCCGAAGGATAAACTTATCTCTGCTGATAGAAGGAATAGCTCAATATATCCCACATCAAGGCCTAAAAACAAAGAGGCCACAAACTGTCCTACTCACACCTCTGAGATGAATCCCTATAACAGAAGCAACAAACAGACCCTAGAAGTCAACACCTGAAACCCACCAATGGCACCATTAGAGAGGGCAGAAGAAGCACTAGAGTAATTGCAACTCAGTACAGGATACTACTCACAGAGAGAAAATAAAAATCAGAAATCTATAAATTGGGAGAAAGCTTGCAAGAGCAGCAAAGATATAAATATAAGTACAGGGAAACCATGGGAAGGAAAAATAGCAAAGAAACAATGAGCAAACACAATCCCACAATAACAGAACTCGCCAACCCAGAATGGCAGAGATTACCAGAAGAACAATTCAGATCTTTAATACTAGAAACAATACAAGATTTCTGGAAAGAATGCAAGGAGAGTTGGAAAGAAAAGGAACAAATAAACAGAGAATCTGACACCCTGAACCGGAACCAAAGAGAAGCATTGAGGGAAGTGAAAGATGCAATAATTGAAGTGAAGGCATCAATAAACAAACTATAAACAGTAGAATAGAATAGATGAAGAATAGAATATCACTCTTAGAAGATGACCATTCCAAAAATGAATCCATAGTATATAATCAAGAAAAAAAATTTGACAGTATGAATTGGACATCAACGAGATCTGAGCCAACTTTAAAAGAGCTAACCTAAGAATAATAGGCATAGAAGAGGGACTAGAAGCTGAAACTAATGGAATAAACCACCTTTTCAAAGAAATAATATCAGAGAATTTTCCAAACATAGAAAGAGAAGTTGACACAAGTACAGGAAACATATAGAACCCCCTCTCGACAAGACCAAAGAAGAGGTTCACCACGCCACATAATAATCAAATTGACTAATGTAGAGGCCAATGAGAAAATCCTCAGGGCAAGAAAAGTAAAAGGCCAAGTGACATTTAGAGGCAAACCAATTAGAATCACCCCAGACCTCCCAAAACAAGTCATGAAAGCCAAGAGAGGCTGGAGTAACATATTTCAAACTCTGAAAGAAAATAACTTACAGCCAAGATTCTCCTACCCAGCAAAACTCTCTCTCAAAATTCGATGAGGAAATAAAAACCTTCCATGACAAACAAAAACAAAACATTATGTCTTCCAAACCAGAAATGGAGAAAATACTCAAAGAGATTAACTACAAAGAAGAACTAACAAGCAAACATCAGAACCAGAGAATTTCTAGGAAGCAAACAACTAAGCAAAGAAGAATAAACACTACTTTAAACAAAAGCCAAAACTCAAAATGTTAGGAATTAAAAATCATTTCTCAACAATCACACTGAATATAAATGGTCTCAACTCCCCAATAAAAAGACACAAGGCAACAAAATGAATGAAAACCCAGAATCCATCTATATGCTGCCTGCAAGAAATGCATCTTACAAGCAAAGATTCCCACAAACTAAAAGTGAAGGGCAGAAGTAAGGTAATCCATGCCAATGGAACTCGGAGACAAGCAGGAGTAGCAACTATGATATCAGATAAACTAGTCTTCAAGGTTAAGCTTATCAGAAGAGCCAAAGAAGGTCATTTTTTTACTAGTAAAAGGAACAATCCAGCAAGAGGAAATAACAATTGTCAACATTTATGCCCTAAACATAGGAGCAGCCACTTTCATAAAACAAATTCTTCATTATATAAAATCACACATAGATCCAAATATAATAATACTGCGAGACTTCAATGCTCCTCTCACATCGCTAGACCAATCTTCTAAACAAAAGGTCAGTAGAGATGCCTCAGTTCTAAAGAATACCATAAACCAAATGGACCTATTAGACACATACAGACTCTTTCAACCAACTACAGCTGAATTCACATTTTTCTCAGCAGCCCATGTAACCTCCTCCAAAATAGACCACATTCTGGGCTACCAAGCGAGCACTGACAAATTAAAAAAATGTAGCATAATTCCCTGCATCTTTTCAGACAACAATGGAATGAAACTAGAAATCAACTCTAAGAAGACCCAGAGTAACCATGTAAACACATGGAGACTTAACACCACACTGCTGAATGAGCATTGGGTCATAGAAGAAGTAAGGGGAGAAATTAAAAAATTCCTAGAAAATAAAGAAAACAGAGAAACAACATATCAAAACCTCTGCGACTCCTTGAAGGCAGTACTAAGAGGAAAATTTATAGCAGTGAGTGCCCACGTAAGAAGAACAGAAAATCATCAAATAAATAACCTAATGACACAGCTCAAATCCCTTGAAAAACAAGAACAGTCTAACCCCAAAGCCAGTAGAAGACAGGAAATCATGAAAATCAGAGCAGAAATTAATGAAGTAGAGAATAAAAAAAATATAGAAAATCAACAAAACCAAAAGCTGGTTTCTTGAAAAAATAAACAAGATAGATAAACCATTAGCCAACCTAACCAAAAGAAAGAGAGAATCAACCTAAATTACCAAAATACGAGATGAAAAAGGTGATATTACCACCAACAGTGTGGAAATACAGAGGATCATCAGAAACTACTTTGAAAAACTATACTCCAACAATATGGAAAATCTAGAAGAAATTGAAAAATTTCTAGACACATATAACCTTCCTAATTTGAATCAAGATGATATAGAAAACTTAACCGGACCAAAAACCATCAAAGAGATAGAAACAGCAATAAAGAGTTCACCATCAAACAAAAGCCCAGGGCCAGATGGTTTTCAAAGTGAATTTTATAAAACATTTATAGAAGAGCTAATCCCAATACACCTCAAATTATTCCATGAAATAGAAGAAATGGGACTCTCTCAAACATATTCTATGAAGCCAACATCACATTAATACCAAAGCCAAATAAAGACAGCTCTAGAAAAGAAAACTATAGGCCTATATCATTGATGAACTTAGATGCAAAACTGCTAAACAAGATACTAGCAATGCGCATTCAAAATCACATCAAGAAATTTATACACCATGACCAAGCCGGGTTGATCCCAGGGATGCAAAGCCAGTTCAACATACGAAAAACAATCCATGCAACTCACCACATAAACAGAATCAAAGACGAAAATCACATGAACATCTCAATTGATGCTGAAAAAGCATTTGACAAGATCCAACACCCATTCATGCTAATAGCACTTCAGAGAATGAGAATAGAAGGAACGTACCTCAACATCATAAAAGCAATATACAATAGGCCCACAGCCAACATTATATTAAATGGGGAAAAACTGCAAGAGTTCCCACTAAAAACAGGAAGAAGACAAGGATGTCCATTATCACCACTTCTGTTCAATAGAGTACTTGAGACTCTAGCCAGAGCAATAAGGCAAGAGAAGGAAATCAAAGGGGTAAAAATAAGGAAAGAAACTAAAACTATCCCTTTCTGCAGATGACATGATACTATACTTAGAAGACCCAACAAAGTCAACCAAAAACCTTACAGAACTGATCAACAAATTCAGCAGAGTGTCTGGATACAAAATCAATCTTAAAAAAATCAGAAGCTTTCCTGTATGCCAACCATAAATCCACTGAAAAAAAATCCAGAAAATAATTCCACTCACAATAGCACCCCAAAAAATAAAATACTTAGGGATAAACCTGACCAAGGAGGTAAAAGACCTCTATAAGGAAAACTATAAAAGTCTGAAAAAAGAAATCGAAGAAGACCTTAGAAGATGGAAAGATCTTCCATGCTTTTGGATGGGCAGAATAAATATCATCAAAATGGCCATCCTCTCCAAAATGATCTCCAGATTCAATGCAATATCCATGGAATTACCAAGGTCACTCCTCATGCACATAGAAAAATCAGTCCTTAAATTCATTTGGAACAACAAAAAGCCCAGGATAGCCAAAGTAGTTCTTAACAACAAGAACCGTGCAGGAAGTATCACAATACCTGACTTCAAACTCTACTACAAAGCCACAGTAATAAAAACAGCATGGTATTGGCACAAAAACAGACACATAGACCAATGGAGCAGAATGGAAGATTCAGAAACAGTTCTACATGCTTACAGCCAACTGATTTTTGACAAAGGAGCCAGAAATATACCCTGGAAGAAAGATAGCCTCTACAACAAATGGTGTTGGCAAAACTGGTTAACCATATGCAGGAAAATGGAAATAAACCTCACTTTCTCACCCTGCACAAGAGTCAAGTCAAGGTGGATTAAAGACCTGGAAGTTAGGTCAGAGACCTTACAGCTACTTGAAGAGGGCATAGGACTGACACTTGAACACATAGGCACAGATAAAAATGTTCTCAACAAGACCCCCAAAGCACAAGCAACTCAAAGGAAGATAAATACATGGGATTGCATTAAACTGAAGAGCTTCTGTGCAGCAAAGGAAACTATCAAGAACCTCAACAAAGAGTCCACAGATTGGGAGAAAATTTTTGCTAGCTACTCTTCTGATAGAGGACTAATATCTAGGATATACAGAGAACTCAAGAAACTCACAGATAAGAAAACAAATAACCCAATCAAAAAATAGGCAAAGGATCTAAATAGATACTTCACAAAAGATGAAATACAAATGGCCAATAAATGTATGAGGAAATGTTCTACATCATTAGCAATCAGAGAGATGCAAATCAAAACTACCTTGAGATTTCACCTAACTCCAATCAGAATGTCAATCATCAAAAACACAAACAACAACAAATGCTGGTGAGGGTGTGGAGAAGTGGGAACCCTAATACATTGTTGGTGGGATTGCAAATTAGTGCAACCACTTTGGAAAACAGTATGAAGGACCCATAGACGAATGGAAGTGAACCTATCATATGATCCAGCAATACCATTTCTGGGTATCTACCCAAAAGAATGGAAACCAAACAATCAGACCAAAGCATGTATATCTGTTTATAACTGCACAATTCATAATTGCCAAACTATGGAAGCAGCCAAGATGTCCATTGACAGATGAATGGATTACAAAACTATGGGATATGTACACAGTGGAATTTTACTCAGCCATAAAGAAGAACAAAATCATGTTATTTGAGGGGAAATGGGTGAAACTGGAAAACATTATGTTAAGTGAGATTAGTCAGTTACAAAAAGTAAAAAATCGTATGCTCTTCTAATATGTGGAAGCTAGCGAGGAAATGGGACATAAGAGGGACTCCAGATGAAAAGGAGAATCCTTAGGTGAGCAAAGAATTTGACTTAATGGAAGGTGATGGTGGGAGGGGGGACACCCTAATGAGTATGATGTACTTACATGAACACATCAAAGTCAATCACTAAACTGAACTTGAGGAGGGAGTGGGGTGGGAATTGGGGAAGGATTAAATGAGAAATGTGTGCATGTATGTCTTTACCTTTCCCAGCTTGTACCTAACAAAGATTTATGATTACAATGCACCAATTAATAAAAAAAAAGTTAAGCAGTATGTCAGTAGAAGCTATGTGGCAAGATATTTTGTGATCCTGGAGTGAGGAGAACGTTTAAACAAACTGAGGATTTCTTTTCTTTTCTTTTTTTTTTTTGAGTACTGGGGATTGAACCCAGGGGCATTCTACCTCTGAGCTACAGCCCCAGTCCTATTTTTTTTATTCTTTATTTTGAAACAGGTTCTTACTACGTTGTGGAGGGTCTCACTAAGTGGCTGTGGCTGGCCGGGAACCCGGATCCTCCTGTCTCAGTCTCCCAAGAAATGGGATTACAAGCGTGCATCACCACCCCGGCTCTGAGGATTTATTTTCAATAAAGCATATTATATGGAAGGTTTGTAGACAGAGGAAAGGTTGGGAGAAGACATTTGCAAAGTCTAAAATTGATGATGGAATATTTTTTAGAATATACAATAAGCCATTGTATATTCTACAATGAAACCATCAGAAACAAATGAAAGAAATGAGCAAAAGATATGGGAAGGCAGTTTATAGGAAAGAAACTCTGAAAGGCTAACAAGTATAGAAAGAGATATTAATAATGAGAGACATACAATTAAAAAATATATCATGTTTCCATCATTAGAAGAAGAAAACTTTGAAAGGTGGAAGTTCAAGTGTTGATTTTCATGTATGAGTCAAATATCAGCATTTTACCTGGGTGTGGTGGCACACACCTGTAATCCCTATACTTGGGAGGCTGAAACAGGAGGATTAGAGGCCTCAGCAACTTAGTGAGATCTTGTTTCAAAATAAAAAAATAAAACAGGATTGAGAGTGTAGCTTAGAGGTAGAATGTCCCTGGGTTCAATCCCCAGTACCACAAAATGAACAAACAAAACTTCCAAAACAAACCTCAAAACAAAAGAAAAACCTCAGCATTATTAGCTAGTGGAAGTGCAGATATTCAACAGAGCAGTAAGGAAGTACTTGGTCAAAGCCTATTTGGAGTATATATGCCCCAAAGAAAATTTGAAGTCCATAGGACACATATGAGTATGTGTTTTGAACTATTATTTCTGGTAGAGGAAGGACTGGGAGAAGACATTTACAAAGCCTAAAACTGATGATGGAATATTTTTTAGAATATACAAAGAGTCATTGTGTATTCTATAATGAAACCATCAGAAAAGGATGAAAGAAATGGACAAAAGATATGCCAGGCATGGTGGCGCACGCTTATAATCACAGCATTTGGGAGGCTGAGACCAGAGGATCTGGGTTCGCGGCCAGCTTCAGCTACCTAGTGAGGCACTCCACAATTTAGTGAGGCCGTTTCAAAATAAAAGAATAAAAAGTAGAGCTGGGGGTATATCTTGCAGGTAAAATGCCCCTGAGTTCAATCCCCAGTACTGCGGGAAAAAAAAAAAAAAGATATGAGAAGGTCCTTGGTATTGATTCTTGATATATTAATCAAGGCCAAATTAGAACAGAGAAGTCACATACAAATATGGGCAGGAAAATTGGTTACTAAGCATTAGCAATGCTAACAGAGCATTGGAGTAATGAGCTATTGGTAAATGAGAAGCACAGAACTCTAGGGAATATGGAAGTGGCAGATATAAGAAGTGCTCATACACCAAGCACTATGACAGAGTACCCAAGGATAAGTCCTCTCTTTTCCAAGAATAAAATCCAGACCTTGTTAGAGAGGACATGATTGTGGTAGAGAAGTCACTGTGGTGTTATGCTGGTACACCTTTCTTGGACATTTATCTTCTGAAGCTTGCCAGGAATTTACCCATTAGGATGCTGGGAAAAGCTGTTCATGGGGAAGATGGCTCGCTGGAAATACCCCGTTACAAAACCTGTGCATGAAGGAAAGGTGCTAAGGAATTCTTCTGGGTGATATTGGATGTTGTGCACAGCAGGAGCTGGGCACTGGAGATACTGTGAGCTCTGCAGGAGCTGGAGGGATGTTGCCTCAAAATTTAGTCATTGGAGTAGGGCATAGTTCTGGGAAAAGTGACTGGCCTCTGGGTGCTCTTGGCTGCCAGGCACTGCAGGAGCCTGACACTGTAGTGCTATCTGTGCCTAATAGATATCACACTAGAGCTAGGAAAGAACATTCCTGCTTCCTGAAATGTTTCTCCGTCTTATTCTACTGACAAAGCTTAACACTGTGCTAGCTTGCAAAAAATTTTTTTAAAGGAGCCCAGATTCATTTTTGCAGAATAAGCAATATAGTATAAGTCTGGAGATCAAAGGTAATAAGTCCATAACTGGCACAGAAAGGGAGTTGGAGATAGTTTGTGTGACTCAGTGGAAGTGGGCTGGTAAAATGTTGAGGATGTACAAGTACTATAAAGGGTTTAGAAGCAAAATATTATAGATAACTATGTTATATTATTTATATCTCTGTATAGATGGAAACTTAAAACCATGTGTTGAATGAAGAAAGGAAGAAGCACAATGAGACCTAGAATGTGCTGTCATCTTGTAAACACACACACACACACACACACACACACACACACACACACACACCATGCTTTTAATTTGGTGTACATTCAAACAGAAAAATATACTTAGTATATATCCTAAAATGGGGTATACCATGAAATGAAGTGTGATTAGCTCTTGGCACATGGAGTCTAAAATAAAAAATTACTATTATTACAAATGCTTAGACAGAGTATATTCTCCGTGCTCACCAAATGCTTCTAGATTGACCTAGTTTTGGGGGTGAGTGTTATATTTTCATTAGTTTGAGGAATAGAGATGATTAGCAGAGTAGTAAGAAGCCATGATAAGAAAAAATAATATACATATAAATATAAATAATTTAAATTCTGTTTTAGAAATACAACATTTAGAACACAGTACATTTGCTAAAAAAGGGTTGTGGGGTGCTGAGCATGGTGGTGCATGCTTATAATCTCAGTTCTTGGGAGGCTGGGACAGGAGGATCTATATCAGATTCACGGCCAGTCTCAGCAAGTAGGGAGACTCTATTTCAAAATTAAAAAAAAATAGGGTTGGGGGTGTAGCTCAGAGGTAGAATGTTCCTGGGTTCAGTCCCTTGTACCATCCCTCCCACAAAGGACTGTAGGGGGAAAAGCCTAGAAAAGACTTGACAATTTGTGAGCTAAAGGGAACATGGGTTTCTTATAAATGAACAAAGTAACAAACAAAAAAACCCAAAAAAAGTCAGTAAGATTATAGAAATTGGTTTGACACAGGTGGTTAAAATAAGCCTTTTGTGGAAAAAATAATGTACAACCCTAGTGAACTAACAATATACCATAGCACACATTTTAACAAATGCAGCTTCTTATAATAAACATTCATAGTATCAGAATAATAAGTCAAACCATCCTTG
The DNA here is from genome assembly GCA_004027655.1 of Graphiurus murinus. NCBI lineage: Eukaryota > Metazoa > Chordata > Mammalia > Rodentia > Gliridae > Graphiurus > Graphiurus murinus. The sequence goes on from PVLC010018150.1 coordinate 10,813, forward strand.
AGACTATCACAGCAAATCTTTCAATATTATGGGAAAACTCTGTCATTCTTAGAAACATTCTTAGAAACTCAACTTGAAGCTGACAAGATGCAGCATGAATCTACATTTAACTTAAATTTTATGGTAAGTCATATGTAAATATTCACTAAGCTTTCCCTCAATTCGAAGAGATGGAATGTCTAGTTGAATACTTTATCTTCTTAATGCTCTCATTCAGCAATCTTCCAATTCTTTTCAAGGGTCCTCATTCGAGCTAATTAGGTTTTATAGCCTTTATGTTTTCTAGTCAGGGCTGAATTTTAAAACACCAGGTACTCCTGACGGAGAATTGTTACCAGGGAGTTGTGACTTCTCTGGCTGGCCCATGATTCAGCCTTTTAACATGGCTGTGACTGATGATCCTGGCTGGGAAAGCAGGTTACCACACCACATCTAAGCACTTAGAAGTCAAGGATGCCCTTCCTTTTTCTCTCTGTTTTCCAAATGAACTGGAGATGTGTAACAGATGCCATGCCCATACTGAAATTGATTCTCGTGTTCTCATTGAACGCAGTAGCAACACCAAAGAGAATGTAGCAGTAAGTAAATAATGCTACAGATAATTGACCAAATCCATGCTTAAGTACTCTACATGTCTCTTGTTCATATTTCTGAAGTATTCACACACACACACACATACACACACACACACACACACACACATATTGGGTGTATATTGTTTTTTTTTTTTTTTTATGGTGGTGGTACTGGTTGGGAATTGAACCCAGGGGCATTCTACCTTTGAGCTATACCCCCAGCCTATGTATGTATGTATATATGTATGTATGTATGTATGTATGTATGTATGCATTTATGTATGTGTCTGTTTATTTATTTATAAACAAGGTGTTGCTAAATTGCTGAGGCTGGTCTCAAACCTGTAATCCTCTTGTCTCAGCCTTTCAAGTACTGGGATTATAGGTATATACCACCACACCCAGCTGCCACGGGGAAATGTTAAGTGCTGGTATGTCAGTAGCTTTCATTTCTAAGCTTAGAAGAGCAAGTTCTGAAACTAATCACTACAGTATGATTTTTTAAATTTTTTTATTGGTGCATTGTAATCACACATCTTTGTTAGGTACAAGCTGGTAAAGTCATACATGTAAGCATTTCCCATTTAACCCTTCCCCAATTCCTGCCCTACTCCCTCATCCTCCCTCCTTCTCAAGTTCAGTTTAGTGATTGACTTTGATATGTTTGTGAAAGTGCATCATGTGCATTAGGGTGCCCCCCACCCATCACCTTCAGTTAAGTCAACTTCCTTTGCCCAGAAGGTTTCTCCTTCTTCATCTGGAGTCCCTCTTATGCCCCATCTTCTCCCTAGCTTCCACATATTAGGGAAAGCATACGATTTTTTACTTTTTGTAACTGACTAATCTCACTTAGCATAATGTTTTCCAGTTCCATCCATTTCCCTGTAAATGACATGATTTTGTTCTTCTTTATGGCTGAGTAAAATTCCATTGTGTACATATCCCATAATTTTGTAATCCATTCATCCGTTGATGAATATCTTGGCTGGTTCCATAGTTTGGCGATTGTGAATTGTGCAGCTATAAACATAGATACACATGCGTTGGTGTTTTGATCAGATACCATTTTATGGACCTCTGCTGGAGCTGTAAAGAAATATCTGGAAATTGGTACTTCTACATAGTATTCCTATTAAAGTCTGGATTTCTTTTCTTATAGGGGTTGTTTCAACTGAGTGGGTTCCATCTTCTAAAGGGGATCATCTGATATATAGGGATAAGACTCAAACGGAAAGCCTAATTGCAATATTAATACGGGTTGCAAGTGTCACAGGAGGTTATGGACCTCCGCAAAAGTGTGTGTGGAAACTTAAAAGAACTGGGGACTGAATGGTAATACAGGCATATAGTACAGACAGTCAGCCCATTTTCAAAGTGGACCTCTGCTCTTTCCTATTATGGATGGGAGAATGGGTCCAATAGGGAGAGAGAGGAGTGCAACATTGAGGGTGTGGTGGGGGCATGGCCCGAGGAAAAAACAACTGTGATTGAAATTTACCTAGGCTAACTTTGGGGAATTTTCAGGGACAAAGCTCATGATTACTTTAATCTATCTATTTCCCCCAGGACTCCCCCTATAGGTCAGTTTGTTCTGAGGTCTTACAGTCTAATCTTTCTTCCTCTGAAAGGGTCTATTACAATAGTCCCAAGAGGACCTGGCTGGCTTGCACTAGTAGACTTACTAAGTGCCTCCCTTCAGACCAGTTACAACCAACATCAACCAGCTCCAGTGTTGGTCCACCTGTTAGTGGGTGTAGGGATAGCAGGGTCAGTGACCATTAAAACCTTTGCTTTAGTAATAGGGGATAAAAACTTACTTAAAGGAGGCCTTGAAGCCCCTGCCCTTGGGATGTGACTCTGATCTGCCCTACAGTGGCTCTTCTCTACTTTCAGTCTAAAATCGAAATCAACAAACTGAGCCCTAGACCTGGCCTATGTCAAGTTTTCTGCTCTCCTCAGTCTCTTTCTCCCTTTCGAGGTATCTCCATAAGCCAGCCTTAGTAAACTAGTTGCCGGTTGATGGATATGAAAATAAAATTAAGATAGAAACTTGTTCAAGAGAAACAAACAACAATGTTCATTACCTCATTATGTATTAAATTCAGCTTGTATTTGATTAAAGTTTTGAGACTTCTAGCACATTAAAATCATATTTTTTTGAACCAGCAAACAAAGGAGTATGCTTGCTTGTTGCTAACAATGAACGTATATACATGTCCATTTGAAATGCCAAAGCCTCTGAGAAAGAGAGTTACCGATAAGCAAACAGTTTTTAAATGGAGAAAATAATACAAGCAAATTGTGCTAATTTGTTAGGATTCCCTGAGCTTGTAAAATTTTACCATAAATATGGTATAATAGGAAAGGTGCTAGACTTTGAAACACGAGACTTGAGATCAAGTGGTCACTGTGCTCTGAGACCTCCTGCAAGTCATTCCACATGTCTGAGCCACACAGTTTCCCCATGTTTAATGAGAACAATATTCCCTGTGTGCCTCCTAGAATTGTTGAATGGGTTGAATGACTTGATGGTGAGAGAGCATTTAGGAATGTTAATGACTCTAATTATAAATTTGTGATCAATAATATTAATGCTTTACATGTATATAGAAAACTCTATAACAAGTCTACACTTTGTGTCAGAGTAAACTGTCTTAGCTTATGAAATCCTAAAATTCAGAGTAGTTCTTGTTTAACTTTTGTGTGTGTCATGAAGAATCATCAATAGGCATTTCATGGGCAAATTTTAGTGGGTCTGACACTCAGGTCTCATTCCCAAACGGTGAAGGGCAGTTTTTACTTAGAAATAGGGATATTACCTACTTTGATTATCTCAAATAAGTCTACCCAAATGGATATCAGGGGTAAATCCTTATTTTAGGCTTGGACTTTTTGTAGTGTTTCTTTCTTTTTTCTTACTGTTTTATTCATCCCACCAACTAGAGATCTAGAGCTTCTACCATTAACAATCTGGGAAACCCTTCCTTACTGTTCTTTTATGCATATTTTAACATAGCTTACAGTGTATTTGTTGCTATAGGTTGGATCTAAAATGTATCCCAAAAGTCCATGTGGTAAAGGCTTAGTCCCTGGCCTGTGGTACTACTGGGAGGTGGTGGAGCCTTTAAGAGGTGGGGTATAGTGGAAGGAAGTTATGTCATCAGGGATGTACTCTTAAAAGAGGCATCCAGGTACTGGCTCTTCCTCTTCCTCTTTTTTGCATCCTGGCTATGAGGTGAATAATTTTGTCACAAGCTCCCACCTCGGTGTACTACCTTGCCACAGGCCCCAATACAGTGAAGCCACTCAATCATGACTGAAGCCTCCAAAACAGTTAAACATTTCCTCTTTCTATGTTGATTATCTCAGGTACTTAATTACAACAATGGAAACTAATTCAATACTGTACATGCAGTTTTGCAACCTACATCTTACACTTAAAACCATATAGTGGACATTTTGCTATGTCTTTAACTTTCTACAAAATTATGTTAATAGATGCAGAATATTATATTGTCTGGATTTATATTAATTATTTAACTAGTTACCTAATGTTGGACTTTTAATATTTATTTTAATACTTTTATTGGTGTAATGTAATACATTATAGTAAAATTCAAAGTGATATAAATATATGTGTACCCATCACGTGGTGAATTTCCCTCTGTTTAAATCTCCCCAATATTATTTAATTTATAACATCAGTACTAAGATTGTGTTGCCTCTATTGCTCTAGACCCAACTGTGCCTCTTGTTAGGAGAACAAGCTGGGCTCTATGGGACTATGAACTACGGTTCCTATGAGAATTTTCAATCAGCACAGATGTACCAAGAAGGGTGGGGGCAGGGGTCTCTCTGAGGTTTGATGGGGTCTCAGAAATATCTGTAACCATGTCAACCCCCCAATTTCCTTTGTAAAGATGGGTGCAGCACGTGGTATCCCCATTTCCTCTGTTTAAAACCATCACCGGACTGTCATTTCAGCAACATCTTAACAAATGAAAATCCTCCTCTGAGTCAATAGTAATTATAGGAATTTATCACAATTGTCAATCAAGGTGTTCTGAAGAGACTCATCTTTCTTGTTAAATTAGCTTTCACTGCACGCAAACAGTGAGTTATCTTTAGGAAATCAATTGCAGGGAAATTATAGCTTTCATGGAGTGATATAACCTTGCCAACCATCTTGTTATACATAATTCCTCTACCAAGAAATTCAGCTGGGCTCACATGACTTATTTTTCAGGATTGTGTTTCAATGAAGCAAACAGGAAAAAGTCAACTTCTGAAAGCCCAGGAAGGAAAGAGAGGCGAAGACCTTGGAAATGTCTGAAGACACTCATGGTCGATTAAAAAAATCACCCCAGAAGAAGTCAGCAGGCTGTGGTTTGTCATTTCAAAAGACTTTAATCCAAAGGATTTGAGGGTAGATGTTACTAGCAGCAGATGTTACTTGCTACTCTTTCCATACGTCCCCTAGGAGAAATGTCAGTTGGAGGACATTTTGATTAATTACTAAGCTCTTTAAAGAAATAGTAATAGGATTTTTTTTTCCCAGAGGAGTCTTGGTGTTATGGAGCTCCCTGTAGCAGTTAGAGAAAGTCCATGTTAGCATTCAGTCTCTGCTGCAGGTTCCCATATCGAATGTATGGCTCATTGATGTCATAACAAGATGGTAATTAATGTGCAATATACCTAGAATTACCAGGGAATTACCATGTAGTTTTTATATGAACTAGACTTAGCAACTTTACATTTATTGGCTATGTTCAGTGTGTTTTTCTCCTGGAACATGTACTAGATGATGTTAGCTATCATGAAAACCAGACAATCTTAGACTCCCTTCAATGTGATGCATCCAAGTACCACCTGCGTATAAAGCAGATACTCTCAGTGCCATTAGTAGAACTGGCAGAAGGACCTCTTTTAAGTCATGTTTCGTGTAAGGTGTTAAACACCTCCTCCATAAGTTATCTCACTGGATCCTCATCTCCACCTTATAGAATCAAACTATTATTGTTCCCATCACATAGGTCAGGAAACAGAAGCATCCATCCAATGTCCCAAAACTAGGAAATGGCAGAGGAGTGATTTGAATACAGGCAGTGGACCCAAGCCCACATTCAGTGCCTCTTTCTTCACTGTGCTCTCTGGAAAAGCCCCGACGACTTTGTCCTTCATTGTCATGATCTACTGCACACTGCTCCTTTTGGGAACATCAAGAACCATTTTTCTATGCAGAAGCCTGGTCCTTCTTTGTTAAGTAGATAAATGCAGGTTCCAAGGGCTATACTCTCTTCCTATTTTTTCCAACAATTTTGGTGGTTTTTCTGTTGTTATTATCTTAGATGGTTCAAGCTGGTATAAAAAGATTGTAAACTAAGTGGTTTATAAACAACAAAACTTCTCTCTCATAGTTCTTGAGGCCAAGAAGCCTGAAATCAGGGCATCGGCGTCTCTGGGTGCTGGTGAGGGTCGCTTCTGGGCTGTAGGCTATGGAGTTCTTACTCTATATCACACAGCAGAAGGGGAGAACTCTTTAGCCCCTTATAGGGCACTGATCCCACTTATGGAGACACACCTTCATGACCTAATCATCTCTCAAAGAGCTCACTTCTAATGCCCACCCCCACACTGAGGATTAGGTTTAGCATATGAATTTAGGAAGGGGAGCACAAATGTTCAGACCACAGCAGTCACTTAACATTTGTAACCTCTGTTGCCTAATGCTCTTTTTGAAAGATAATTGCATCTGAAGGAGGCTGTGATTCCTCCAACAAACCAGATTTATAGTTTTTTATGGAATTAATAATTTTAGACACATTCTGGAGTTATCTATTATTTAGTTTCAGGGCTCTAAAACATAGTTTCAAAATTGTGAATTCAGACAGAGAGCCTGGTTAGGACCCATGATAACATTATTATGAAAGTGTCACTAAGGCTGGAGGTAGGACCTACAGGAAGCTCAGGCTCTGAGAAAGGTTGGCTATGAGGTCACATCTGAAAGGAGGTAGTCAGCGAGGAAGAAGTGTGACTGGCATTTGTTAAGGGTCAAAAACAACGGAAATTATAAAGGAACACTATTGAGTATCTTGCAAAAGGAAAGAGCTATTGAACTGAGCCCTAAAAGGGGAAGCTAATCTGAAAGTTAGGTGAGGCCTAGAACAATTTATCAGTGCCTACAGAACTTTTTTTTTTTCCAGTATTGGGGATTGAACTCAAGGACATTCTACCCCCGAGCTATACCCCCAGCCCTATTTTTTATTCTTTATTTTGAAACAGAGTCTCACTAAGTTGCCGAGTGCCTCACTAGGTAGCCAAGGCTGACCACTAACCATGATCCTCTGGTCTCAGCCTCCCAAATGCTGGGATTACAAGCATGGGCCACCACACCCAGCCCTACAGAACTTTTTAAAAGACAATAACATAAAGCTGGGTGTTGATGGCATATGCCTGTAATCCCAGTTCTTGGTAGGCTGAGACAGGAGGATCACAGATTTGAGGCTAGCCTCAGCAACTTTAGTGAGATTCTCAGCAACTTAGACTCTGTTTCAAAGTAAAAAAAAGACTGGGATGTAGCTCAGATGTAGAATGCCTCTGGGTTTAATCCCAGTACCAAACAAAACCAAAATGAAACAACAACAAAATCTCATAAAATGCAGGGCCCTCCTATCTGGACATTTGCTATCCAGTTCACAGGCAGATTTCTGTACTGTTAGTTATGGGACACACAGGCAGGTACAGGATGGCTTTCTCTGTTTGCTCAGGTAGGACCATTACTAGTGCTTACAGTGTTTTGTTTGAATTAGGAAAAGCAGTCACTTGGCACAGGTTCAGCCCCTTCGGTGTGGCTTGAGGAGCAGATCATGTGATTATGAGAAAGGTGCTTCTTCCTTTAGGCAGCTGCACCTGTGCCAGCGTCACTACGGGGAGACTGGACCTTGTGCTGGAGGTCAACCCCCATTGTTCTTTGCCAGGTTCCCTTGAGCACAAAAAGCCTGCACATACTTACCAGAGTCTCCACTTTGGGAATAGAGGACCTGATGCTGGGGGAATCAAAGGCTGTGGTGGGGCAGGCATGGGGGTGCATGCCTGTAATCCTAGTACTTGGGAGGCTGAGACAGAAGGATCTCGGTTTCAAGGCCAATCTCAGCAACTTAGTGAGACCCTATTACAAAATACAAAATAAAAAGGGCTGGGATGTAGCTAGGAAGTAGAATGCCTCTAGGTTCAATGTTCAGTACAAAAAAAAAAAAAAAAAAAAAGCCCAGGTAGCCGTAAGCTGTAGCTACAGAGTTAAGTTTTCTGTCTGTGAGAGTGGCATTCTAACTGCAGAGTGAAATTGAGATGTCTCTCTGATTCTGTTTTTCCTGTTTATGGGCGGCAACTTCTGATGTATGTCAGGGGTGCTGGTTCTATGGTTGATAGACTGAAGAGAGGGCATAAAATCAACCTGCCATTCCTACTTTTTCTCCTTGATCTAGTTATGAGCTTAGCAGCTGAAATAGTTTATGGCCCATCCTTGTCTGGAGAGGCTGATGGGAAAACTCTGCTTTGAGAAACAATGCCCTTGCACTAATGTGGTGCACTGGAGGAAATTGAAAGGAGGGCTGCATGTACAGGGGTCAATACCTGGTCTTTCAGGGTGTAAAGGGCAAAGGACTTGTAAGCTGTTGCCTTTGAATTAGAGCCCAAGGGCAAACACAATTTGATGGCCCTTCCCATGCCCTCTCTGTCCCTGGGAGCCCAGAGTCACAAATCTACAGAAAGCAGCAGCTCTTTACCCTGAAGGGGCCTCAGAGCATCCTCCAGTTTTTCCATGCATACTTCTATCATTGCTAGAAGCAAATGCTAACCTCTGAGCCCCCAGGGCCGAAAGGTACAGGGCCTTGGAGCATCTTGGAAGCTGGTGGGGGAGGGATTGTGGGTAAGTATTCAGTCAAGAGACCTTGGGATAAATATGCTAAAAGGGAATAGAATTCTTCTAGTTTTGTCTTTATTCATTATCACAAAATAATAAAACAACATGAAATTTTAAAAAAGAAAAATGTGACCCACAGCTACCCATCTCTACACAGCAGCTACTTTTTAAAACATTTTGCATATTGACTTTTAGTCCTTGTTCTTGTATCTGTATATTTACACAGCTATAAAGCAGAGTTGTGATTTATAATATATTAGGTGAAGCGAGTAGAATGCTAAGTGCCCTCCTATATTTCTTCTTCTTATCTTCCTGTTTCTCAATTTTAATGGCTGGATAATATTCATATGCTAGAATAATTCATTACTGTACTCTTTAACCTTACTCCTTTTCTGCTCTCATATCTTAACTTCATCCTTATGTGGGAGGGGAGGGAGAGAAGCTTACCATGTCTAGACTTTAGAAAATATCCTGGGCTGGACAGTACCAACATAATGTAAACATAATGTTTTTTTTCTGCCATAATTTTACACTATATCACTTGTTATCAGTGATTTTTTATCAGTTTTTATTTTCTAAACTCTTTGAGTTTAGAAAGCCTTTTTAGGATTTCCCGAGATTCTATAACTAAACCTTTCATCATGTTTATAGATGAGGAAGCAGAGCAACATAAAAGTAAATGAAACTCCAAGTCTTAAAATGAGACTTCTGATTCACCATTAAGTGAACTCCAATTCACTCCTCTTAGCTTGGTTCAAGTCTCACTAAGTTGCTGAGGATGATCTTGAACCTTTGATCCTCATGTCTCAGCTACCTAAGTACTGGGATTACAGGTGTGTGCCATCATGCTAAACTATAAACTTTACCTTCTTAATAATTTTTAAATGTACAGTTTAGTGACATTGTTTATCTATGTAACCATCATTACCATCCATTTCCAGAACTTTTTCATTGCCCCAATACTGTGCCCATTAAATAACCCATTTTCCCCTCCTTCTAACTCCTTGTAACCTTTATTTAACTTTTTGCCTCTGTGAATTTGCTTATTATAGGTACTTCATATAAGTGGAATCATATAATACTTTTCCATCTCTGTTTAGCTTGGCTTTCTGTGTAGATATTATGTCTTTAGGGTTACTCTTGTTGTAGCATGTGTCAGATTTCCTCCTTTTAAGGTTGAGTAGTATTCATTTGTTACATATACACATGCATTTCATTTGTCCACTCATCTGTTAATGGGCACTTGGGTGGTTTTCACCTTTTGGCTGTGGTGAATAACACTGCTAATGTAAAGTTTCTCTTCTTATTGGGCTCTTGTCCAGTGGACTTCAATGAATAAAGTCCAATGACTAATGAAGAGTACAGAAATATGAAGGTTTATTTGTAAGCCAAGGAAAGATAAAAAATAGAAAGGCAGAATAGCTCCCACACAGGGAAGGAGCTCTCAAAAAGGAGTAGCTCTTGAAGTTCTTGGGAGGTAAACTTTTATTCCTTCTTGTGGTCCCCTATCTGCTCTTTTGTGATTGGTCAGAACTGGATCTTGGGGGCTCAATGTGTTTTGCCCATTTTCAATCCTTAATTTTAATCATGTTATGGTCTGGTGGGCTCTAATCTCCTGGTACCACTTGTCTGCCTGCCACCTTGTTTATACAGGTTGTCCTCAGAATGCCACCCAAAGAAGGGGCTGAAGTTTTGTTGATTTCCATAGTCCTTGCCTGGTCATTGTTACCCTTATATCTTGTTAACTTTCCCTGGTTTTATTCTTTATACAGATGGCCTTATTTATTTATTTTTATTATTAGTTGGTGTATTGTAATTTTACCTCATATTGGGGTATAGCGTGACAGAAAAATACATGCATAGGACTCTTGTTGCCCTTCCCACTGGGTCCTTTCTCCCTCCTTTATCCTACCTGTGCATTTATTTGAGATTGGAATTGGTAATTTTGTATATATTCATAGCATTATTCAACTTTTACATTTTTTTATGACTTCATTCCCCCTCCTCCCTTTCCTAATCCCCCTCAGTCACTCTTTTTTTTTTTTTTTTGTGGTACTGGGGATTGAACTCAGGGACATTCTACCTCCAAGCTACACCCCCCCAGTCCTATTTTTTTTTATTCTTTATTTTGAAACAGGTTCTCACTAAGTTGTGGAGTACCTCATTAGGTAGCTGAGGCTGGCTGCGAACCCGGGTCCTCTGGTCTCAGTACTGGGATTATAAGAGTGTGCCACCATGCCCGGCTCCTCAGTCACTCTTGGAATTTCTGTTCTTCTATCTGATGTTGCCCTTATTTCTCAATATCTCTATAGCCTACACATGTAAGAGAAAACATACATGTCATTTTTTTGTGGTACTGGGGATTGAACCCAGGGGCATTCTACCTCTGAGCTATACCCCCATCCCTATTTTTTATTCTTTATTTTAAAACCAGGTCTCACTAAGTTGTGGAATGCCTCACATGTCATTTTTTGAGGCTGACTATACTTAGTATTCTCGAGTTCTATTCATTTTTGTGCAAATTGCATGAATTTGTTTTGCTTGAGGGCCAAGTAAAATTCCATTGTGTGTATATAACAAAGTTTTGTGATCCATCCATCTGCTGATGGATATCTAGGCTGGATCTATAATTTGGATATTGTATTGTACTGCTATGAACATGGATATGCAAGTATCATTATAATTCTGATTTCATTTCCTTTGGAAAGATGCCCAGGAGTGCTATTACTGGGTCATATTGTAATTCCATTCCTAATCTTCTGAGAAACCCCTACTTTGACTTCCAAAGTGGCTGTTCTAGTTTGCAGTCTCACCAACAGTGTAATAGGGTTCCTATTTCCCCATATCCTTGACAGCATTTAGTATTATTCATGTAGTTTTAATTTGCATTTCCCTGATGGCTAAAGATGTTGAACATTTTTTTATATATTTGTTGACCATTTGCATTTCTTCTTTGAAAAGTATTCAGTTCAGTTGCCCAGTTTTTTGGTGTGTGTGTGTGTGTGTGTGTTAAGCTCTTTGTACATTTTAGATGTTAGATATTTGTCCAATGAGTAGGTAGTGAATATCTTTCATCCTGTAGGCTATCTCTGTAGATTCCTATTTTTTTTTTTTTGTATGTGTGTGGTACTGGGGATTGAATCCAGGGGCATTCTATCTCTGAGCTATACATCCAGTTCTATTTTTTATACTTTATTTTGAAACAGGGTCATACTACATTGCAGAAGGCCTCAATAAGCAGCTGAGACTGGCTGTAAACATGTGATCCTTCTGTCTCAGCCTCCCAAGTACTGGAATTACAAGCGTGCACCACTATGCCTGACTTCTCTGTAGATTCTTGATGATTTCCTTTGCTGTGCAGAAGGAGAAGCTTTGTAATTTAATGTCATCCCATTCATTAATTCTTGTTTTAATTTCCTGAGCTTTGGGGGTCTTAGTTTCTACCTCTACCTATATGTTGGAGTGTTAGTCCTATGCTAGCAGTTTCAAAGTTTCTGGTCTAATTTCTAGGTCTTTGAACCATCTTGAGTTGACTCTTATGCAGAGGCTAGGATTTAATTCCATTTTTCTACATATGGATATCCAGTTTTCCTGTCTCCAGGTCTTTGCCCTGCCTCACTGCTGTGAATATTAGTAAAGTATTTGCTTGATTTCTATTCTCTTGGATCTATACCTAGAAGTGGAATTGCTGTATGATATGCTGAATTTATTTTGCTTTATGAGGAACAATCAAACTTTTCTGCAGAGGCTGTATCATTTTACATTCCCATCAGCAATTTACAAAGGTTCCAATTTCTCCACATACTTGCCAGCACTTTTTTCTTTTTTGGTACTAGATATTGAACCCAGAGGGCATTCTACCTCTGAGCTACACCCCTAGCCTATTTTACTTTTTATTTTAAAATAGGGTCTCACTAAGCTGTTGAGGGTCTTGCTAAGTTGCTAAGGCTGGCCTCAAATATGCAATTCTCCTATCTCAGCCTCCCAAGTACTGGAATTACAGGTGTATCCCACCACGGTTGGCTGCCAGCACTTGTTTTTGAGAATAGCCACCCTAATGAGTATAAAGTGGTACTTTTATTGTCTTTTTTAATTTTTTTAGGGGGTACTGGAGATTGAAATCAGGGGCATTCTACCTCTGAGCTCCACTCCCAACCCTATTTTTTATTCTTTATTTTTTATTTATTTACTTTTTGTGGTACTGGGGATTGAACTCAGGGGCATTCTACCTGCAAGCTATACCCCCAGCCCTATTTTGTATTCTTTATTTTGAAACAGGGTCTCACTAAGTTGCGGAGTGCCTCACTAGGTAGCTGAGGCTGGCTGTGAACCCGGATCCTCTGGTCTCAGCCTCCCAAATGCTGGGATTACAAGCATGCGCCACCACGCCTGGCTTTATTCTTTATTTTGAAACAGGCTCTCACTAAGTTGCAGAGGGCCTCACTAAGTAGCTGAGGTTGGCTGTGAACCTGTGATCCTCCAGTCTCAGCCTCCCAACTACTGGGATTACAAACATGCACCACCACACCCAGCTACCTTCATTGTTTTGTAAATATCTATAAAGTGTGATTTGATTGACCACTCCACCTCTAGCACCATATTGTATGGCATTTGTCAGCTTTCTACCACATGACAAAATATTGGAGGCAATTAATTTAAAAAAGAAAAAAAGTTTAATTAGATCACAGGTTCAGGCCATGATTAAGTGTCCCCATTCCTTTGTGCTCCTGGTGAGGCATCACATCTTTGGAGAGGTGCATGGCAGAGCAAACTGCTTACCTCATGAGCCAGAAAGAAAAAAAAAAAAAAGAGGAAGACACTGGGGCATGCTCCCAGTGACCTGAAGATCTCTCTCAAGGCCCCACCTCTCAAAGGTCTCACCACTTCCCATTAACACCACCCTGTCAACCAAACCTTTAACACAGCCTCTGGGGAACATTCAACATCTAAATTATAGCATCTTTTTTTTTAATATATATACCTGAATCCTGTGGTAGGCTGAGGTTTAAGGAGTGAGGTTCTGTGTATCCCCAGCCCCTGGTACAGTACCAGGCAGATACAGGCATTTAGCAAAAATGTTGAGTTCTGGCTGCTCACTCTCCTCTTATTTTAATTTACTCATTGTTTTTCTTTGTCAAAAGTACCCTTATATTGTTTTGGCATATTAGAAAGGGATGAGAATAAAAAGGGTTTTGTCCCCAGAGGAGTCTGTGCAGAAGAGTTAACTGTTCTGGGCCTAGTTCAGGCTCTGTGCTTTATCAGAGCTATTGAGAGTCTACAGTTCAACAGCATCTTTCTGAGTTTTCACTAATAAAAATATTTGAGACCCTCTCTTTTTTTTTTTTTTTTTTTTTTTTTTTGCGGTACTGGGGATTGAACTCAGGGGCATTCTACCTCCGAGCTATACCCCCAGCCCTATTTTGTATTCTTTATTTTGAAACCGAGTCTCACTAAGTTGCAGAATGCCTCACTAGGTAGCTGAGGCTGGCCGCGAACCCGGATCCTCTGGTCTCAGTCTCCCGAATGCTGGAATTACAAGCGTGCGCCACCATGCCCCACTTTGAGAGCCTCTCTTATATGACAGACAATGGGTTGGTGCTAAGGATCCAAAATTGAGCAAGACACAATGTCTACACTTGAAGCAATTCCTGACTTACTGGGGAAACACATATAAACACAGCAATAAAACAATATGTAAAGTGGCATTGTATGCTATACTAGGATATGACTGAGAAAGATGGAACTGAGAATGTAGGGAAGCTGGGGTCATCTTATAGTTATTATTTAATTTGTCTCTTGAAGTCTGAGATAATCCCAGAAAGAAGGACATGCTATGCAAAACCAGGTAGGAGATGAGAATGAGAAAATGAGCATCTTGGAGTAAAAGGGCATCAGGCAAGACTGTGAGCCAAAGCGAACCCATTGAGTAAAAGTATATGCAGAGATAAAGAGTGGACTTCAGGGGCCTAGAAGGCAAGCCTTAGTTCATAGTATTGGAGAGAGAGAGAGAGAGAGAGAGAGAGAGAGAGAGAGAGAGAGAGAGAGAGAGAGAGAGAAGAGGAGAAAGGCTGTGGTATGTCATTAGAATTAGGAATAGAGAGGCAGAAAAAGTTCCTACAGGTACCTCTGTTGGAATGACAAGCTGTGGGTAGTGGCTGGTTTGATTTAGGAGGGGAGAAAGAGGAAAATGTCAAGTAGATGACTCTCCAAATTTCTACATGGAGTGAATCTTTTCCATTCCTCAATGTTTTAAGAGTATTTAAAACTGAACACTAGCTAGGCTCATACCTATAATCTCAGTACTTGAGAGGCTGAGATGGGAAGATTGTGGTCAGCCTCAGCAGCTTAGTGAGACCCTAAGCAATTTTCTGAGACCCTGTTTCAAATTTAAAAAATAAAACAGGACTAGGGGTATAGCTCAGAGGTATGCCCCTGAGTTCAATTTCCAATACCACAAAAACAAAAACAAACAAACAGATGGGTATAGTGGTGCATGCTTATAATCTCAGTACTTGGGAGGCTGAGATAGGAGGATCACAGGTTCAAGGACAGCCTCAGCAAGTAGTGAGACTCAATAACCTAGTGAGACCTTGTTTTCCAAATACAAAATAAAATCAGGGTGTAGCTTGAAGGTAGAATGCCTCTGGGTTCAATGCCTAGTACCACAAAACAAAACAAAACCCCAAACAAACAAAAAACAAACAAACAAAAAACCCAAACAAAAACCGAACATCACAGGATGAGTCTTTTACCAGACAGAATTAAATGTGGCTCAATAATACCAAAAGTATACATTTATTTATTTATTTATTTATTTATTTATTTATTTATTTATTTTTAATTCCTCAGAGGTTAATGTTTGCATGTTTTTGGTCCATCTTTTTTGATGCATCATTATATGTCAGTACCAAATTCAACAAGCCTATTTATGTGCCAAGTGTTTTACACATATTCATCCTTCCCAAATTCCTGAATGGTAGTTATTATTATTCCCCTGTAATGGGTATGTCACAGATAAGGGTGCTGAAGGTATTCTTTTTTTTTTTTTCTTAACATCAAATTGATCTGTCCTTTAGAGTGGCAGGAAATTTGGCCAAACCCTCCCCTAGGACAGCACAAAGTTTTTAAGGATTTTATCCAAAAAGAAACTTTGGAGAAAATACTTTGGTTTTCTTCCTGTTCTGATCGTAGCTGATTTGTTCATTGTTCAAGTCTGAATGGGATTTTAAAGGCATTCTTGCCAAGGCTGGGGACAAGAATGCTTAGAATCATGTCTCCCTGTGATACTATACAGCCATTCTCTTTCCTGTACTGCAATCTCTTAGGGATCCTACCCAGTTATCTTTCTGAAAACAAAAGCTGAGAAGAAAAGCTGTATTTGGCATCATAAATGAGACAAAAGAGACCTGAGTACCTGGGATGAAAAAATGCGATGACAAAACAAAAAAGAAAAGACATCCTGTTGCACCCCTTTAGGGTAGTTAAATTCATTGTGGCAGGCAGAACAATAACTGCTGCCAACAACCTGAAGGAGCAAGGAAGTGGGTCTGCCCCTAGAACACCCAGAAATCAATGCAGCATGCCCAGCATTTGATTTCACCCAGTGTGTCTGTAGGTATGACCTGGAGAGCTGCAAGATAATGAATTTGTATGCTTAATCTGCTAAACTTGTGATAATTTGTTACAGTAGAAATAGAAAGCTAATAGAGTCACAAAGTTAATAAAAGGAAGCTGCGCCCCACATGTGTCATGATCTAAAGCTCATGCTGACTCCATTATGCTGTTTTGCCAATTTAAAGTGTTCCTGGATCCTGCACTATCGCCACACAAAGTTAAATTAGAAAATGAAAATGTGGATTTTTTTCCTTTTGGAAATAACCTTATTGTTGTCAAGACAATAGGTATTATTCTAAGAGAATAAAAAAATACATAAAAACACAAAAAAGAAAGTAAAGGCTCCTAGAAGTTCCAGAATCTAAAAATCAGCACTAAACCAGGCTTAGTGGTATGCTCTTGTAATCCCTGCACTTGGGAGGCTGAGACAGGAGGATCACAGATTCAAGGACAGCCTCAGAAAGTAGTGAGACTCATCAACCTAGTGAGACCCGTTTCCAGGTAAGAAAAAAATTGAACTTGGGGTGTAGCTTGAAGGTAGAATGCCTCTGAAGCTCAATTCCCAGTACCACAAAAAAAAAAAAAAAGAAAAAGAAAAAAGAAAAAAATCAGCACTAACATCATTCTCACAAACATCCTTCTAGAAAATGTGCTTTGCATGTGTGCATGATAAATATTTATATTTTTATATATATTTCTGTAATTGCTCTTTTAGCTATACAATTTTTCATAGGGACAATTTTGTCTATAAAAGTAGATCTTCAGGTCATACCTATAGACACACTGGGTGAAATAAAAGACTGACCAAGGCTGCATTTATTTCTGGGTGTTCTAGGGGCAGACCCACTTCCTTGCTCCTTCTTTTGTGATTGTAGGACCTAATGAGTCAGTATTTCTATATACTCATTAACATTAGGTTTTGTTAGAAACCTAATTAGAAGCAAAAGAATAAAAAATCATTATTTTTTTGCTTTTGACTTTTGGTTACAATGAGATTTCCATTACTATGACAAAATACCTGAGAAAATAAACTCAGAGGAGGAAAGATTTTTTTTTTTGGCTCACAGTTTCAGAGGTTTCAGTCAACGGTCACCTGGCTCCATTGATCCTGCACCTATGGTGAAGCAGAACATCATGCATGGAGAGCTTGGAGGAGCACGGCTGCTCAACTCATGGTATCCAGGAAGCAGAGAGAAAGAGAGGGAGGGACAGGGACAAGAAATATCCTTGAGGACATACTCCTAGTGGCTTCTAATTAGGCTCCATGTCCTAAAGTTTATTATGGATATCAAT
The DNA here is from genome assembly GCA_004027655.1 of Graphiurus murinus. Classification (NCBI taxonomy): domain Eukaryota; kingdom Metazoa; phylum Chordata; class Mammalia; order Rodentia; family Gliridae; genus Graphiurus; species Graphiurus murinus. Next base: position 28,216 of record PVLC010018150.1, read on the forward strand.
GTACATTAAATTTCAGGAGTGGAAATCAAAGCACAGAGACTTTATAGATATGCAATTTTGGCCAGAAAATGAGTGTATAAAGCTTGGGTCCAGAGAGATGGTGCTCTGAAAGAAAGTAAAATGGCTGAAGGGGAGGGGGATCAGATGTTTTGCATTGGAACAAAGAAAGGAATGTGGTCAGATCAGTTCAAACCCAAGTGTGGAACTTTGGAAACAAGGGCCTAATGGTGGTGGCTATGATTGAAAAGGGCCTGGCAGTGGCCAGGATTAAGAAAGATCTAGCAGAAGTCAGGATTGAGACAAATCTAGTGGTGACCATGATTGAGGCAGGCGCAGTGGCAGTAATTGAAAGGGATGTGACTACCTTTCCTTGATGGTGGTCAGTTTGTGCAATGGTTTTGCTGAAAAAAACAGGGGTGATGGAATCTTCCCCCCATATATCAAAGGAAGGCCTGGAAATGTGTGGCAGGGTCAAAATCCCTATAAGCAGGCTAAAACATGGCAAGTTGTGAAGCTGTGAGGGTGAAGCCAAGGTTGCAAGAACCCTCCTTCTGTAATTTAGAAATGCCAGAATGTGAGCAACTGTGAGTAAAGGTTGCAAGCTGCATCATGGAGACAGGCTGGAAGAGCCCTGACCATTGCAATAAACCAGGCTACAAGGTCAGGGCTGCCAAGGCCCCATGGAGAGCATATCTCACCACCATGTGCCCCGGATGCCAGAAATGGAGCTGCAGGATTAAATGTTTATCCTGCTGGATTTTGATCCTGTTTTTGTCCCATCCTTTCTTTTGCCCTGTTCCTCCCTTTTTGAGTGCAAATTTCGCTTTGTGCCATTGTACATTGGATGTATGTAACTTGCTTTTTATTTTAATTTTTATTTTCTTTTACAGGGGCTCATAGCCAAGAGTTCATTTTGAATCTCAGAGGAGACTTTGGACTTTTGAGTGATGCTGGAATTATTGAGTGTATGGGAACTCTTGGAGATGAACTAAATGCATTTTGCATTCTGAAATAGGCATGAGTTCTTCAGAGGCTGGGAGCGAAATGTTATGGATAGAGAAAGAAAGTCCTCTGAAGAGCTCATGTATTAATGTTTAGAGTTGATATAATTAAGTAATGAGGGTTGTAATCTCATCAGTGTGTAAATCCATTGTAATCCACCTGGGCAGTGCCCCAGGAAGATGGGGTGTAGCTGGAGAAAGTGGGCCCATTAGGGTGTGGCCTCAGGGACTATGGTTTTGTCTTTAAGTTCCCTTGTTTGCTGGTGCTGTCTTACTTTCAGCCTCCGTGATGTGAGAACAGAGCCCATACTCTCTCCTACTTTCTGTTTCCCACCACCACGCCCCGAGATCGAGATCTGCAGACCTTAGCCTTAAATAGACTAAACTCAAAATCCCCAAAAAACTGTGAGCAAATAAATCTTTATTTTTCTGTGTCATGTGGTCAGTTGTTTCAGATTATAGCAGTGAGAATGTTGACTAAGGCAGTCACATAGAAATAATAGAAATATGGTGACTTAAAGTTGGGCATGGTGGTAC
>PVLC010018151.1:0-32501 GCA_004027655.1 Graphiurus murinus
AAAAAAAAAAAAAAGTATATTGTTATTGGGCATAGAATTTTGACTTGATGGTGGTTTGTTTTTGGCACTTTAAAAATACTGTTCCATTGTCTTCAGACTCATGGTTTCTGGAAAGCCCTTTATTGTATTTCTTATCTTTTTCTCCTTGCATGTGTCTTTTCCTCTGATGGCTTTTAATACTTTCCTTTTATGATTGCTTTTCAGCAACTGGATTATGATATGCCTAGCTGTGGTCTGATTTAGTTGTTTCAATTTTGGATTTGTTCATGTACAGTTTTTTGAGTGTACAGTTTTCTATGAACTTGGAAAAAGATAATCACTATTTTAAAAACTTTATTTTGGGGGCATTGCCCTGCCCTTTGCATTCTGATTATACACATTACTGCTTGACATTGTCCCAGCACTCAATGAAGGCTGTTTTTCCTTTGCTCTGTGCTTTACTTTGGAAAGTCTCCTTTACTATGACTCAAATTCATTGATCTCATCTTTGGCAGTGGCTAATACTGTCTTTTTTTATTTTACATATTTTATTTCCAGATCCATAACTTCCATTTTCTTCTTTTTAAATTTTCTATTTCTCTTCTCACTATCTTCATGTTTTCTTTTATTTTCTTGAACATATTGAGTAGGTTTATAATGGTAGTTTTAACTTCCTTGCATTCAAATTTTAGCATCCACAATATAAATCTGATTCTGTTAATTTACTTTTTTTCCAGTCATTGGGATCATTTCTACTGGCTTTATGGGGCTGGTAACTTTTCATTAGATGCTACATATTGTGAATATTTATCATTGTATGCTGAGTCTTCTGTATAACTTGTATTAGGTTTATATCATATGTTCCTTTGTTCTGGCATCCATGCCTGTTCTTGAATATAAGCTTATTTGTAGACTTGTTTCTAGAAATTTTTGTTACCGCTGATCCAGAGCACTATTTATTCTAAGACCAATTTAATCCCACTCTTGAATCAATATCATTCTCAGAAGCTGACCTGCAGCCTCACAGATGGCAGTTAGGGTCTAGTTGCTGTAAACAGTCATTATTCCTTATCCTCTGTGAGCACCAGAAGTAGTGCAGGGAACTCACACATATACCGGTTGTACTTGGTTACAAACATGAGAAGAAGTCAATGCGGATCTCTGTGTAGCACCTTTTTCTCCAGTATTGTGCCTTGAAAAGTCTAATTCTCTTGTCTGACATTGTTTATAATAATGAAATTCTACACCACTTAATGTGCAGTGTTGTCTTTGGTTTGTTTTCTCTTTTGCTTAGGTTTCTATGTATAAAAGTTAATTCTTTTTGCTTTAATCCCTCATGAGTGGATGAAAAGTCATATACGCATGTTTTGAAAGGGATTATAATATACCCTTTGCCATATATATATATATATATATATATATATATATATATATATATATATATTACTATTCCACTTACTGTGAACTTTTTCCTAGAACATTAAATGTTCTTCAACTTTAAGTGCTTTGTAGTAGTGTATGACTTCATTTAATCAATACTTTATGGGCTATACATATGGCCTATTTCATTATTATAAACAATGTCACTGATATTTGTACACTTGAAAGTTAAAAAATAAAAACAACCAAATGACTATAGCTTGTAGTTAGAGTGTAGCACTAGTAAGAAGGAGCCATGGAATCTTTGTCAGAGGTATTCTTTCTCCAGGACTAGATGATTGAATGAGCTTGACAGGAGATCTGGACCAGAGACACCTAATACACAGCTGCAGAAATGCTCCTGAAGTTGTAATGCTGAGCACTGCTCATGGAGCAGAATTCTCAGCAGACTATATACTTCTATCTTTGATGTTATAGGAAGAGGGAGATATATGAAAACTATGAGATTATTTAATTTAAAAATAAATCTTCTGAGGATTATAATTTAGTTCAGTTTTCTTCACCTGCCTCATCTTCAACTACCATAACTTAGAAAAACTTTGAAGGAGCCAGGCATGGTGGTGCACACCGATAATCCTAATACTTGGGAGGCTGAGACTGGAGGATCCGAGTTTGCGGCCAGCCTCAGCTACTTAGTGAGGCTTTCTGCAACTTAGTGAAACCCTGTTTAAAAATAAACAACAAAAAATAGGACTGGGAGTGTAGCTCAGAGATAGAATGTCCCTGCGTTCAACCCCCCAGTATTTCAACAACAACAACAAAAAAAAAAGAAAGAAAGAAAGAAAAAAAAAAACTTGGAAGGGCTTTCTGAAAACAGTTGTTTTAATGATGCTTTTGATAATACTTCCCTAACAACAAAAACACCCTAAGCATGTGTTCCCTACATATGTAATTTATTTATTCATAGACGTATACATTATTGCATCTATATATTATGTTTGCTACTGCTTACATACATATGAAAAATAAACTCTGGGGGATGAAAAATATATAGAAATAGAATTGTAATATTTTCTTCTCAAAGCTCATAATGTATTTTTTATGGTACTGGGGATGAAACACAGGGACATTCTACCTGTGAGCTACAACCATTTTGTTGTAGACATTTTTATTGTTTATTTTGACATAGGGTGTCACTAAGTTGTTGAGGGTTTCACTAAATTGCTGGGGCTGCTTCAAATCTACGATCCTCCTGTCTCAGCCTACCAAGTATCACAATTACAGGTGTGTACCACCACTCCAGGCTTGGATTACCTTTTGATTTGCAAGATGTATGTTTACTCACCTTGCTGACCACTATTATTAAATATAAAATAACAAAATAAGTGGAGTACAGGCAAAGTGACTTGTCAAGTTGACATACAACAACACACTAAGACACAAGGTCATTGTTCACATTCACATTTATATATAAGAAAATAGAGGCATTAGATAGGTATGAGGCACCTACAATTGCATATTATGTAAATGGAAGACTCCAATACAAAGGCAAGTCTCCTCATTCTGAATACAATTAACTTTCCTTTGCACCATCATGTCCTCTGTTTGAAAAATGATACTTCATGTCTAATATATAGGGATGATGTATTAAAGTGGCTACCAATACTAACTCAAAAATCCTCATGAGATGACTGAAACATTAGTTTCTAAAACAAATCCCATAAGATATGTTATTCATTTATTACAATCTAATGATGAAAAAAGTGGCCATATTAAAACATGGAGGAGCCAGGTGTGGTGGCGCATGCATGTAATCCCAGCATTTGAGAGGCTGAGACCGGAGGTTCTGGGTTCGAGGCCAGCGTCAGCTACCTAGTGAGGCACTCCGCAACTTAGTGAGACCCGGTTTCAAAATAAAGAATAAAAAGTAGAGCTGAGGGTGTAGCTCAGAGGTAGAATGCCTCTGGGTTCAATCCCCAGTACAGCAAAAAACAAACAAACAAACAAATAAATAAATAAATAATAAAACATGGAGGAGTTGGCATTTGATGCCATGTTTCTATATCAGTTGGTCTTCATTTTTTCTTTCATTTCAGAAGAAAGTGAGGTCAGAGCGGATTAACTTTTCATTTACAGTTAATGGGAGGAGGTTTTGGAGAAAAGTAGGTCTCAAAGAATGACATAGAAATGGGATAGAAGGGGAAAAAAGAGAGCACTTGGAAAATAGAGGAATCTTTGAGGAAAATTCCAAATCTCTGATGCTATCCACCAAGTAATCACATGAAGCTCACATTGAAAGACTGGACTAGATTCAGTCACAGACCAGGAGACGAAATTCTCCATTTCCCATTATCAACTCAGCCAGAAACCTACTCCCCCTGGAGCCATACTTAGCCAACTCACTATCTCCCACCTCCCTGCCTGGCTCATAAACACAGATACAGACACGGAGGTGCACAGACCCAGCATCTCTACCCAAAGGGCAAACTATTTCTGTACTGCATCAAGCAGAGTGCAGGGGCCAGGAATGGTTGTAGTAAATACAATAACAATATTAAATTCTGTTCGCAGTCCTGTGAGCGATGGGTAAAAGGAGATAAGGAGAGGAGACACAGAATCAGAACTGGAAATCTTTAGCCCCGTGGCTCTAGTGAAGTAAAAATACATCTCAGAAAGGCACGCTTTGGTGTAGGAGAAAGCCCGGATCTGACAGTAGAGAGGCCTGTGTTTGTGCCCCTATGACTATTTCGTTCTACTATTTCCTATTGCTGGACTTTTAGCACACCAATTTAACTTCACTGATGTCAGTTAGGTGACATGTCCAATGGGAATGCAATTGTTGGTGACACCATTGAAGCTTGGGATATTAATCTGAGAGTAAATATTTAGTTAGCGCTTATCATTTCCCTTCTACTCATTCTCCAGGGTCACGATCAATCCACTTTTCCCTCTTACGTGCCACTACCTTTCCCTAAAGTGGCCATTCTCTTTTCCCAAATCCTTTGGAACAGCTAGTAGCCTCATGAACAGAGTCCAGTAACATGGATGGAATTAAGTACAATAGCATTTTATTATGTCCCATCTATATATCAATATTATAAATTCAACATGTAATCAACATAGAAATTAGTATAGACATTTTACATTCCTTTTCCATGTACCATGTTTAATATGCTGTATGTATTTCACCCAGCACATCTCAAGTCATATTAGGTATAACTCATTTGTTCCACAGCCACATGTGGCCAGCTCCTGCCACATTCAACAGCTGGTCCTAGAGAAGACAAATTTCTTTCTTTATGTGGGATGTTTACTTTCCTGTTCTCCTTGGGTTGCAGCGACCATTAGATGGCTTGGTGAACACTACATAATACCAGCAGAGTTTTAATCTGTTTAACCATCTTTCCTGATATTGGAGATTCAAACATTAGATTGAAAATGAGATTTGCAGGACTTTAGCTTCAAAGATCATTTTAGCCCTGATTCAGTGCCCCATGCATACTGATTAAAAACAAAAAAAAAAAAAAGGAGAAGAAGAACATGAGACACAGTAGGCCACACCAGAATAGAATCCCTGTGCCCTTTGATTTCCATTCGACAATGTTCACAAGTTAAAATGCTGTTGGAGTCCAAGGGATTCTGTTTATACAGCATGAATGCAGATGTGCCCAAGAGTATAAGACCCTTGCTCAGTCTACCATAACCTAAATTTGGCAGGCTCACTTAGGCATGGAGGATTATACAGTTTAAATTGGATGAGAACGGTGATGGTTGTTAAAAAAAATAGCATCAACAACACAAAATCAAAAACAAAAATAAAACAGATATTCCAGTTTCTGCTAATGAAATAACATTTTCTCCCAAGTGTGTTGACAAAGCCAAAGTTCTCCTAGAACCAGACAGTCTTAACTGAGTCTGTTAATCCTGAGATTTTGTAGCTATTCATGTGTGGAAAGGTGCCCTTGAATTTCTAAAAGCAAAAAAGCTTTCGAACGGTTCTGGACTTTCCTGTATCTCTGCCGAGGACTTTGGGAGGGATCCAACCTACTATCACTTAGTGGACAGGTGGTCGAGGCCCCCTGATCTTATCTAAGGTAGACGTCACCTTCCCAGAAGACAGATATTTGTGCTATGAATTGTGGGTGCAGTCAAGTAGGATCACTTAGAGGGGTATTCGTTTGCAGTGAGGAAACACAGTTCACATTCCACCAGAGACTGGGAGAGCAGCGGAATATCAACACAGCTCTCCAGGAGCACATTCAACTGAGTTTAAGCCTGTGATGAACAGGCATAACTACTCCAGCTTGAAAATAATGAATACTGTGAGCTCTTGAAAAATGGCTTAGGGGAAAAAAAAAATCTCCCTGCCTCTCCCCAGCTCAGAGGCTCACAGCTCACAGGCTGCGTTTTGTGACCGACCGTAGTGAGAGGATAGAGGAACCAGGTCTGATTCTAGCCCATCGATCAAGGGACTTCGCAGTATGTCTTGTCTACAGAATATCAATGGGAAGTGAAGAGTCCCTTGCTCAGGGAACCCCTTGACTGTCTTCAAAGGAACTTTGAAAAGCAGACAGGACATATGTTGGCCCATGCTGGGCGGCCTCTCTGGGACTCAAGGAACCAGCCAGAGTTGGAACGTTTGTTTGGTCTTTTTCCATCTCTCAGGTGCATTTCAGTTTACAGGAATTTTTTTTAAGAAAAGAATGAATAATAATAAAAAAGTGTTTCTGCTCTCTCGTATCTGTGATTTTCTACTGTAAAAAATGGTAATGTTGTATATAATAATAGAATATTTTATTTTATTTTTTTATTTATTTTTTTAATTTTTATTTTTATTCATATATTGTAAGCATACATCTTTGTTAGGTACAAATTGATAACGATATATGTGCTAGAATATTTTATCATTTGATTAGTTTATAATCTAGGCTGATGCACCAAGCAGGAAATGTATCTACTTGATCACTATAAGGTAAGGTTTTCTAATAGCATTACATGCAGAAAGAAAGAAGAGATGAGAGTAAGTGCTAGTTGGTGAAGCTAGGTGTGTAGGTATTCTTCATTCACTCACTTAGTGGACATATTGAGTACATGATCTGAGCCAGATATTGCTTTGGGTTCTGGAATCTAATCCTGAGTGTGCCACTTTTAAACCATGAGGGCTGGGGCATTTTCTTGATTTCTTTGACATGGAGATAGCACACAACCTGATTTAGTCATAGATTGTATTGAGAATTAATGTTAGGCACTATATGATAAGCAGTAGTATTTTTTTTTTTCGGTACTGGGGACTGAACTCAGCGGCATTCTACCTCCGAGCTATACCCCAACCCTATTTTTTATTCTTTATTTTGAAACAGGGCCTCACTAAGTAGCTGAGGCTGGCCGCGAACCCAGATCCTCCTGTCTCAGCCTCCTAAATGCTGGGATTACAAGCGTGCACCACCACGCCCGGCTAGCAGTAGCATTTTTAATCTTACTCTTTTCTCTAAATTAAATATTATTGGGCAAATTTTGGGTATGAGGAAAGTGAAGCTCATAAAGATGAGACAATGTGGGCCAAATGAACTAGTGACAGAGGTGGGATTTGAACTCAAGTTTATCTTGCTGCAAAGATGATTCTAATTGCTATGTGAAAGTCTTCATAGCACACAACCTTTATTCCATAATGTTTTAAGAGTGATGTACTTAACTGCATGCACTAATCTTATTTCTATGGTACCTTAAGAGCTTCAAGACTGCTTTTGCTAGTCATCTTTTAGAAAATTAGTGATGAGCTGTTAAAATAAAAATTGTATCATGCAGTCTTTCTTATATCTGGTGCATTAGAACAAGGTTGCAGCCAGGATTCTGCTACCACAGACCTGAGATTGAGAGTCCTGGGTCCTGGGTCTGTAGTTTCTGGGATGAGTTAGTCACGTTTTCATTGCTGTGACTAAAATACTAGACAAGAACAACTTAGAGGAGGAAATACTGATCTTGGCTCATGGTCATAGACGTTCTCGTCCATGTTGGGCTGGCTCTCTTGCTCTGGGAGTGTGGTGAGCAGAGCATCATGGTGGTGGGAGCAGGTAGTAGAGGCAGATGCTCTGCTTATGGCAGCAAGGATGGAGAGAGAGAGAGAGAGAGAGAGAGAGAGAGAGAGAGAGAGAGAGAGAGAGAGATATGCAGGGGGAGGAAGAGGAGGTGACTAGGGACAGATATAGTTCCCAAGGACATGTCCTTAATGATCTACTTCCTCCTGCCATGCTTTGCCTGCCTATCAATTACCACCCAGTCGTCCATTCAAATTATTAACTCATCTAGTTGCTTAACCCACTGATGAGATTAGATCCCCTATGATCCAATCATTTCCTACAAGCCCTACCTCTGGACATTGCTGCTGCACTATCTGGCATGTGGGCTTTTGGGAGGCATCCCAGATCCAAACCATAACACGAATATATGTGAATCTGCTGGCTGCATTTAGATTGTGAATACACACTAAAGGTCGTGGGTCTACCAGCTGGCTGAGATAGAAGGCACTTCTAGTTTTTCATCATTCAGTCTTCTTAAAATTGAGACCCAAAGGCTCAAATAATTTTAGGGTCCATATTAGTCAGAATTCTCTAGAGAAACAGAAATATATATATATATATAATTTTATTAATAGCATAATTAGTTATTTTATATAGAGATAAGTATATAGAGAGATATTTATATCTTAAGGCAAATATATTTATATATGTTATAATTTATATTTTATATTATATTATAATTACAATTTGGCTCATATGATTATGGAGGCTGACTAATTCCCAACTCCTGCATGATCTCACAAGTTCCAAGCTGGAAATAGGATGCAGGAGAGCTGAGAGTGTTGTTGTAGTCTGATTCCAAAGACTGAGAAGTAAGAGAGTTGATGTTTCAGTTCAAGTCCCAAAGCAGCAAATAGCCAACATCTCCATTAGCAGGTAATCAGGTAGGAAGACTTCTTTCTTACTAAGAGGAATTAGGAGCAGGTAGGGTCAGTCTTTTTGTTTTATTCAGACCTTCAACTGGTTGAGTAAGTTCCACCCATATGAGAGGAGAAAATCTGCTTCAATCACTCATGTGATTTGAATGTTAATCTCCCAAAACACCTGTTGAAATACTCAAAGTTACGTTTGACCAAATATTTGGGAACCCTAGTCATGTTGGCATTTAAAATTAATCCTCACAGGGCTATACAGTGAATGAGTGAAACAGCCACAAGGAAAATATGAGCCTTTGGGTTTAGTAAATGCATTCTTAACTTTTACATACAGATTCATAAATCTCTCAACATATTGATCAGAAATAGCCATGTGTACACATTAAATAAACCACTATATCAAAGTTACTGATATAGATTAAGGAATGGTAAAATGCCATGTACAGGTTATTGGTGTTTATTAACATTTTTGTTATATAGAATCCTGAATTATGCTCTTAAATCAGGGATAAGAGGCAATTAAAAATAATGTTTTTAGGTTTTATTCTTATTCACATTCACTTTTTCCTATACTTTCTGATGCTTGTGAGTTTGGGCATGAAGAGCTAAAAAAATAGAATTAAACTTTTACTATCTATGATAATGTTTAATAACATCATTAAAATATTTTGAGATTAACCATGACCACTGAATTGTAAAATGTATAAGGTTCAGCAGTATTAAATAATGTTTCTGAAAAAATATCATGAGATTCTGAAACAAATCTGAGAAAGATGTGAGAAAAATATTATCTCTATATTAAAGTTGAAGACACTAGTTCTAGGAAATTTCCAAGGGCTGCCAAACTAGTGATAAAGTTGACTATTTCTAGCTTTACCCAGTATTTTTCAGGTGACAATTAAAAAATGTATTTAAACTGTTTGTTTTGAAGTTTTTCTGGATGTGCCTAATGAATATTTGATTAGGGCCAAGGGGGATGGTGATGTGGACATTGTTGTTTTTGTCATTTCTTCATAGTTTATCTCTTTATTTCTTGTTCATAGTTTTGGTAATAGCATCCCAATTTTTTTCAGAGGAGTCACCTTTTCCCCTTAGTCCATCTGGTCAAGATAAGGTTGGGTCTCTCCTGTGGTCTTGGAGCATCAAAGGACCATGATGGAGATTCAGTGAGGGGATCACAACTCTGTTACAACCAACTGGACACACTCTTAGGACCTTGATTGGTATGCTTGGGACTAGTTAAGACTGACATTCAAGTTATGTGTGGAGGAAATCTGATTGACAGCCTAACCAACGTGGGCAGAAAAAGCTGAGAGAGACAGGATGGGTCCTAATGATGTGGAGTTGAACCTGAAGCATGTTCAACTTTTGGGTCTTTTAGTTATATGAACCAGCAAATTTGTTGTTGATGACCATACTGCTATTGTTGTGGTTGTCTTCTCTTTTTACTCCTTCTACTCATTCTCCTCCTCCTCTTCCTTTTTCTCCTCCTCCTTCATCTATATTCATATGAGTTTCCTGTCATTTATAGAGAAGATACAGCCAATTGATACATCAGGTTTAATTAACTACTTCCTTCAAAGTGTGTCTGAAGTTGTAGTAGCCCCTGGAATGTGTAGTGATCGTGTGAAATTATTAGTGTGGAGTAGTATATGGCATGATCGTATCATGGTCTGATTATTTAATAGTGTTGTTATCAGCAAGATCTAATATAGGCAAATGTCCTAGCACAGAGGAACAATGACCAAATTCATTAACCATGGCTTTGTTTACCCTCTTGTTGTTAAATCAAACAGACATTAATTTATTTGTAGGCTTACCTGTTCTAGTAAAGGCTTCAGTGCCCACATATTAATGAAAGAGCACTGGGTAGCCACAAATATGTCTGTGTTTCAAAAATACTATATTTTACACAAGTAGCAGCAGGGACTCAGGCTCTGTAAACAATTTTCTGTACTGACATCTGTAATAAAACAGAGAATGATACAAGATATTTGGCACTTATCTTTAAGGATAAAAAGGTGAAGATATGCTTCATTCACAATTTATATAATTCTATCTGATTTCACATTGGATGGGCATTCTTCTGTTTCTATAATATACAGAGAGCCTTCACCAGGGTGGAAACATGAAAGGCTGTCACATCAGTTTCACCTCCTGTACCAGATCTAATTGATTGGCAGTCTTTGCTTGAGGGTTGTGCTAAGAAGTGTTTTGGGTTTTGCAGCAGAGAGTTCCATGATCGATTAGTAATGGCTGCCCCAGGCAAGAGATGGACACGTGGTGGCAAAGAGGAGACATTAAGAGATATTGAACATCTAAAACTGTGTGATGGTATGAAACAAAGATTAACCAGCTGAACTAAAGCTAATTGCAATAGAAATCAATTGCAATCAGTGACAAAAAGATATATTTATGTCATAAAATAACATGCTAACCATATCTCCTCAAAACAGTGAACTTGAGGCTGCAATGAAAATGTGTTTATATGCCAGTGTGATGCGACTTTGGCTTGCTGCTGCCATGTTACACAACATAGTTTGGAAAAGTGCTACCTAGCTAAGCAGGAAAGAGCACAGTAATTAAGAACACAGATTGCAGGGCTGGCTTTCCAGCCCAGCTCCAGCTCTTCTTGCTAGAGGTATGTCCTTAAGAACATTATTTTACCTCTCCATTTCTTCATCTAGGGAAATAATTTGTGATTCATAGCTTTTTGAAGTTTATTTTAATTTCCTTAATTTATTAAATTAAACATTATTTGTGAAGCACTTAGCAAATTTTCTGGAGCACTAAAGCATGAAACAAATGGCAAATAAAAGCAAAAAAATGGCAGCAGTTCCAGTGATGCCACTTTGTTTAACTCTTCTTGACTGGTCCTGCTGACTTAGTCAGAAATCCTCATGTGTGGGTACTCATGGTATGGAGGTGGCTTATGTAATTGGGTATGGAAAAATGTCACTATTCAAAAGACAACCAAACAAGCAAAAAATAATAAGTCTCTACTATCTCATCTCTTATTTTGCAGGCATCTGGGGAGTTGGTAGCAAATGATGGGCAAGTTCATTGCCTTGTGAGCACAGTTCCCTGAATTTTAACCTATGTTGGTTTCTTATTAATTCTTTCCTCAAGGGATGATAATCATTGCAGCTACCACTTGAGGTTTTTGTGACAATCATATGAATTAATACATGGAAAGCACTTAGAGAAATGTTTGACCCAATTTAAGTGTTGAATACTATTGTTAATTATATAATTTTTGTTGGGGAGCATAACACCTTTAAGCATGACTCCCTTTGAGATAATTCTTATTTGTTACAACAATATTATTGAGATAAGTATCAGTTCCTAATGAGACTATATGTTTCAGAAGGGAGTGGTCTATTCAGTACTATAGACTAGATATTTGGCTCAGAGAAGGCACTCAAAACATAAGTTCTAGATACATTGTTGGATCCCCATTTGCCAATTCACTTTGACATTGAAGCTTGACAAGGTTAGAGATATGCATGGAAGACTCCTGGAAAGGCTTACTGTGTGCCTTTTTGGACTACTTATCCAAATTGTATTAACTTCAGAATTACACATCAACAGGGCAATGCTTTATATAGAAAAGAAACCACTGACTAGATCAGCTTTGTTAGCTGACTAGGTGCTGTGGGGTGGTAGTTTTTTCCTCTTTATTCTGGGAGGTATTTATGAGGGTACATGAAGGTAGGTTACCAAAGATTGGGGCATTTTATAGGATATCTCAGATAATTTAGCACCAGTACATGTTGCAATGTCAGAACTGAAAGGGAGACTACAAAGATGATTTGATTCTGTTAGTTTATATTGATTTTCTATTATTGTGCACAATTTTTTTCTCAAATTTAGTGGCTTAAAACACATGCATGTATCATGTCACAGTTTTTGTAGGTTAGAAGTCAAGGAATGGAGTGATTGGCTTCTTTGATTAGGATTTCATCAGACTATAATTAAGAGATCAGAGAGGATTGTGGTTGTCTTCTGGAGCATGGTATCCTTTACTAAGTTCACTGGTTGTTGGTAGAATTCACTCCCTTACGGTTGGGAGAGTGAAGTTTCTGTTTTCCTTCTGGTTGTCATGCAGGGACATCTGTCAGCATCTACAAGCCACTCACAGTTCCTTATGATTTAACTGTCATAAGAGGTTCACAACCTGGGTGGTTTCATTCTTATAGACTAGCTAGAGTGCATCTCAGACTTCCTCGTTTTTACTCAGCCAGAGGAAAAACTCTGCTTTTTAAAAGTGAACATGACTTAGCTGGCCCACCCAGGATAGCCTCCCTTCATCATATATAAAATAACATTATTGCATCTTTGTCTCATTATATATAAAGATTCTGAAAGGAGAGAGAATTACTCAAGGCCAGGGGTCATTGGTCATCTTAGGATTCTGACTACCAAATAGGTTAAGGACACATAGCTCAGAAGGACAGCTATATTTGACTTGTCTGGGGCTCTAGGTTTACTGGAGATAGAACTGGGTTAAAGCTATTCCCTTGGCTCCAAGTTTATTTCTTTATTGGCTTATAACTGGTAGAAGCATTTCTGGTCTTTTTAAGTCAAATGTTTCAAAGTTCTGTGTCTAAAACTCAATCATCCTGGTTTATAATGTTCTATTAAGATGCAGGTGATAGCAAATGACAAAATTTCAAATCAAATTGGATCATATATAAACCTCTGGGTCTACTCTATGTTTAAGTCTTCCTCTGTTCACTCCCAGTCAGGTTCCTCCATTGTGGTGGTGAAAGTAATCATCAGAGTCCCATTGCCAGATCCTAGCAGCTAAGTATGTCCAGATCGTTATTTTGTGTTTAGCAGTACTTTTTAATAAAGGTTCCAGCAATTCTGGGGCTGATTTGGATTGGATTAATCTATATCAATACCCATCTCTAAACCAGTCACGGTGACCATCGAAAAAGAACACTCTGACTAGCCAGCCATGATCCTATGCCCTAGACTTGGAAGTAGGGTCAACATCTCCAGAGGCATATAGACTGAGAAATTTAGAATGGTGGTTCCCAAAGGAAAATAAAGGTGCTGTTACCAGACAAGGAAAATGGATGTCTAGTAGCCTATGTAGGGCTCCCCCTAGTGGAGCATGGCAGAAAGTAGGAGCTGGCTGGCCTGTAAGAAAAAGGGAGGAGCTTGGAGGGAAGAGAGTAATGAGATTGATCACTAAACCTGCCAAAACAATGTTCAATGAGAAATGAAGAGAGAACCAATACAGCAACCTTGATATCTGAATACCGTATTCAAGTTGTTGGTCTCTCATTACAAAGTCATTTTCAGGCCCTGAGCTGATGTTTTCTGTTCTGTAAAGCAGGGCTACCTGCTGTTCCGACCTCACATTTAAGTCGTTGCAGAAAAAGTCAGGTTATAACAAACAGCAAAATAAGGAATAAATGATGTAAGATTTTTTAAAAAACCTTACATACACTCAATTATTAATTCAAGTAGGATATGGAGGGAATTTACAGTATGGGAATCCATTGAATCTCAGGCAACAGCATAATATTTTTTTTCCAGGTTGCTTACTTTATATCCCTTTAGAATCACATGCTTCCAGGGGAAAATGGTCAGAACAGGATTAGGGTTAAAGAAGCTAGAACTTTAGCAACATGAGAAGAAGAGGGAGAAGAGAGAGAAAGCTGGGCATATCTAGTAAAAACCAGTTTGCATGTGCTCATGTCCAAACACTTCCATTCTTATAGCTAGGAAACCTTGACAGGAGACAGAGACAGGAACAAGACCTAGTCAAGGAGTCAGCTTGTGAAAGTATGGCTGCAAAATACCAATACGTTTGCTAAAAGACCACAGTTCGTTGCCAGGAATACCTAGAACAAGCCTGACATATGCAATTAACCATCATTAAAGATAGAAAGTAAAGAATACTATAGATTCAGAAGAGACAGAATATACTTAAGCACTGGAGGGACTGAAAAGAACTTCTGTTGATTGAATGAATATGTACCAGGATCTACCTATGTAAAAGGAGTATAGTGGCCATATGTTTGGCTTCTGTTGCTGGGTGTTCTGGACTTGAATCCTGCTTGTGATACATAATAGTGGACAATTTTTTATAATATTTCCATGCTTCCTCTGAAAATGACAGTGTTGAATATAATAGCAGTAGTGATATCTCAGAGGCATCTGAAGAATTAAATGAATCAATATTGGTGGAGAACAGGGAGTAGCTACCAAGACATAGGAACTAATGGATGAATGTTCATTATATCTTTATATCCCAAACTCTTTCATCACGAATATCTCTTTTATGCCTTTGAATGTTAGTTCTAACTAAGGACGCATATTAAAGCAAAAATGTCACCAACAATTATTTTATTAAAATTGCAATGCAAGTTATGAAGGAGATATTAACAGTTGCGAAATAGCTGGTGGCCTGGCTCTGGGGGTCACTGATATGTGAAGGGTATGGAGGACTTGGCTAGGAGTGGAAAGCTAATATGAAGACATAGAGGCAGAAAGGGACCTGGCAAGCTCTATTAAGTGGAAGAGGACCAGCGTAGCTAAGTATAGGAGGAACACTCCTGCAGAGATCACGTTAGGGTCAGATAATGCACAACCTTGTACCTTTCATGTTAAAAATGTGGGTTTTTTTTCTAATTAAAGTGGTAGAGGAGATGGCATATGAACTAAATATTGAAAGAGAGGTCAGACTTAATCATGTAGACATGAAGCGTTGCTGGAGAGAAAGACATGTCGCTAGAGCAACCAGAAAGCTGAACACTACGAACCAGTGAGCAATAAGGTTTTCACTGACAGAGAAGGCACCAGGTGATATAATAAGGCATAAATAGGAGTGCAAAGAACATAGGGGCCAGATGATGGAGGGTAATGAATTCTTGTCAGAAGAGTTGTGACTTTGTCACATATTAAAAGTCCTCCAGGTTTTGGATAAGTAGAATGATGGGTAAGAATTTCATTTTAAGCATATGCCACAACAGAATTTGGATAGGTTGAGAATGGGAATTGGAGAGAGGAAGGAGAAGAGAAAGCGAGGAGGTGCTACATACACTTTTACTCCATGAGGAGGTGCGCTATCAACCCAGCTAAGAGGCCTGGAAGGCTTGAATGCTTCTGATGTCTACAGTGATTACTCCACATGCATTAGCTCTTATTCATTTGACTGCTTTTAAGCCTAAAAAAAAATAATTCTCGATGGGTGCAAAATGTTATACTTTATCTAGATGTAAACTTTTTTTTTCTCCAGGACTTCCTAAAGACTCCTAACATGCCAGCTACATTCTACGGTGTACTGCAATTATTTGGGCATGTGCATGACTTTGCAATTGACTTTAGGCTCCCAGGAGACAGAGATCAGCAAGTTATTCATCTCCGAGTCTTTCCTACTGCCTCACATTCAGCGGACACTTATGCAATGCAGCCTTCTTTGAGCAGTTGCTCAGCCGGTTCTGAACCCAAAGCATCTCAGATTAAGGGATTTTTAACTCCTTTGGGATTTGATGGGAGTAGTAAACGTAAGCTCTTGAGGCAGCAGCAGGTGGCTCAGAGTCCTGCACAAACAGGACAAAATCTTATCTTTATTTAAGGAGGGAGAAGTAGAAGCCCGATTTCATCGCTGAACATTTATCTGTATTGCTGATCTACTTCTAGAATAAAAGGCTGTTTACCTCCTTGTTTATTTCCCTTTTGGCTTCCCCTTTCTCACTTCTTCAGCTCAAATTTAAATGAAGCAACTTATAAAATCTAAGGTCAGATGGGAGACCAGAAAGTTATCTGCTCTAGAGGTTTTGAATCTGGGGAACAAGAATAGACACTCATGAATAAGAAGAGGCAAAAAGGCATTCAGTAAAACTTTATGCAAAATTTTGTGAGTATTTTTATGAACGCATTTTTAAAATTTTCTTCATAATAGTAATCATGACGTTTTTTAGAAAGAAATGTGACTTCAAAAATATTGTCCATTGTTTATCTAATTTTCTTCAATGTGAATGCAATGATAAGAAACACCCTATTTTCTTAGTCAATGCCCTTGACGAAAATCCTGAATGGGAATCATCTCAACACCTTCAAGCAGGAAGTCCTTTCTTAAGTCTACCCTAATCTGTTGACAATTCCTCCCCATGAAAGCCCTTGGTAAATTCAGTGGAAATAGCAACAGCTGCTCACCAACACCCACCCCAAAGAAAGAACAAGACATTTCTCACATATCTCAAGCTGCTTTAAATGTTCTTTCTTTGGCAAAGAAGAAAAAAAAAGAAATGTATTTTTGGCCTCTAAACCTTTTCCCACCCGTGTGTATTTCTGCAGAAATGTTATCCATATGGTTCTGATTGCTTTCTCCATAAGTCATTAGGAATGCTTTGCACTAGGAGCTTTTCTGATGACCAAGGAGCCTTTGGAGACATTTTTAAATGGCCCTCTTAGCTTTTCTTCATAGAAACAGGAAAGCTAAACACAGCCAAATGCAAATGAACTAAGACCTGGAAAGGTTGGAGTTTTATTCAAAACTCAAAAGCCATAAGGCTCCGGTGAGCCTTAAATCTGTCTATGAAAAGCCTTCACCTCCTTCTCTGGGGCAACAGCTACTAAATCCTTCACTGGCACAGATTATGCAATGGTCCCAGACTTTTAAACTTATATTTAGGGTTGGGTGCAGTGACTCCTTTAAATCCCAAAATCTTCCAGTCACCATGAGCTCCCCTATTATTTCCTGAAGATACAATAAAGATTTGGGGCTTGGATATGGGTATAGAATTCCGGTCTCCATCACCTACTACTACTCAAGGTTTCCAATGTCCAATTTCCTAGTATATAAAAATAGGATGGCATTACCTATCTCATATCTTATAGCATCTTGAGAATTATAAGCAACACTACAGGGAACATTCCAAATGAAATGCTTGGTGCATTGTAAAAGTCCAACAATGATTTCTTCTTCTATTTCTCTCTAACAGCAACTGACCTAGAAAAGGCTCTATGTTTCCTGGGGGAAATATTGGCTATTTGGAGTGGGAACAGAAAGACAGGAAAGTGTTTTATGGTATTAAGCCCCTTCCTTCCAAGACAACTAGACCACAACCCATCTTGAGAGAATGATTACTAGGGATAAGCTAAGAAGAATGGTCTGTACCTTGGTCCTCTGAAGCTTCCTGCCTAGGTTGTCTTGGGCTGATTTCAGAACTGCATCCCCAGCAAGGCTGCTGTTGCCTACTACTGCTCAAGAAGGCAGCTGTGTGCTGGGGGCGAGGTGCGGGGCGGGGGTGGGAGGGTGGGGGGTGAAGGAGAAACAGAGGTAATGGGAAGGAGAAATAAAGAAATGGACGGGGTCCAGATAGGCAGAGAAATAGAAGAAAGGAGGGAAGAAGGAATAGGAGACAGCAACCTGGGGCTTCATAATGACTTGGATCGGAGAAGCAGGTGAATGGGGAAAGTGTTTCTTCATGATCTAAATCAAAGTCAGAATTGCCTCAGGAACGGCTGGCCAGGATCTGAAAGTGGACTAGAAGCCAAAGGATGGATAAAGTTGCCCAAGTTAAAAAAAAAAAAAAAGGCATTTCTACCAGGAAGAAAAACAAACAAATAAACAAAAACAAAGAACAAACAAAACAAAACAAAAAATCACTGGGCTGGTCAGTGGCCTGAGCGCTGTCCGTGGTGCTGACCACCTCTCATTTACATTAAAGCGAAGCAAAGGAGCTTGGAACTGGCTGCTGCTTCTCTCTCTCTCTCCCTCTTCTCAGCCCAGCACTCCAGAGACCCGGCTCATTCTGGATAGCTCTGTCTCTTCCCTCCTCCTTCTTTGTCAATTACATACATTTTTCTCACTCCAGACCATCACTCAAGCACCTCTCTTCCATTTTGCTTCAAGAAGCCTCTTCGTCTAATCAGTTCACTGGCTCCTAACTCCTCCCTGGTCTTCCTAGTGGCCACGTCTCTCTCCTATCACCCTTTGGATAATAAAAACATTATTTACAATAGGCATCATAATAGCAGATAGCATGCACTGAGCATTTGCTGGGTGGGAGGGATCTATGTGCTGAGTGCTTTTACATACATTAACTCACTTAAAATTCCACATCAACCCTATTAGACAGGTAGCGATATTATCCAATCAAACAGAAGAGAAATTGAGGCTCAAGGAGAAAATACTTTGGCAGAGGCCACGCAGCTCCAGGATTCCGAACCCTTTGGAGTCTTCACTTCTTACTGAATCTGGGCGCCTTTAAATTTCCCAACACTTTTTCCTTGTGGCTTCCTGCCCGTCCACTCCTGTGGCTTCGCGGATGCAGATTCCAAGCCCCTTGCCTCAGCTGCCAGGGACTCGGAATCTGCATTACGGGCGTGGGTTAAATCACATGGGAAGCAAAGTAAGCGAGTGTACCGAATATGCACCGGGAGGGAATTGAGATCGTGCAAGGGCCTTTTCTGCGTGGTGAGGAGGACCA
Organism: Graphiurus murinus; assembly: GCA_004027655.1. Classification (NCBI taxonomy): domain Eukaryota; kingdom Metazoa; phylum Chordata; class Mammalia; order Rodentia; family Gliridae; genus Graphiurus; species Graphiurus murinus. The sequence goes on from PVLC010018151.1 coordinate 18,766, forward strand.
GCCTGCACCTCGGGCCGGATGCGGAGTCTTTGGCTCTGTCTATCCACGTCTTAGTCCTGTCCCCCCGACTCGTCCCTGCCTCTGGTGGTCTCCAGAGAACTTCGCGTCCCCCTCGGCCTCTCACTCCCACCTCCCGCCCACGTAGAGAAGCACTTGCTTAATTCCGGGAGGTTACGTGGGCTCTCGCCTACGCACACAGAGAAAGCGTCTCAAATACTCACAGACAGACACACAGACCCAACCGGACCCACATGGGCACCTCCCCAGACAAAAATGCACATTCGGACCGATCCGCGCAGCCGGGCAAGCGCCCGCACACTCAGAGAGACTTGGAGACTCGCGACGCACGCAGCCACAGACTGGCTTAAGAGCCGCACGATTCGGGATGCGAGCACGCACGCAGCGCCTTTGGAGGCTCCGACACGGAGACGCGCCGCCCCATCCCCAGGCCCACGAGACTCCCCAGAGGCTCCGGCTCGGCCCACCCAGGCCGCCCCTCCCTCCAGGCGCCCCCCCTGCTCTCCTGCTCTCCCTTCGCTTCCTCCTCCGCCTAAAGATGTACAAAACACTCTCAGAATAAACCCGGGAGCTGGCTCCTCCCTGCCCGCCCCCCGGCAGCTGCTCCCCCATTCATTTTCGCCCGTCGCCGGCTAAGTCCCGCCCCGCGCCTGGCCCGGCCTCCGCTGCTCCCCGCCCGGAGACCGCGGCGCACTTGGACTTCCCTCTCCATTCGCCAGCCGCCTCGCTCCCGGGCCCCACGGCTGCGAACTGAGCTGGCGCGCGGGGGGGAGGAGAGCTCTGGCGAGCGAGCAGGCGAGAGCCAGAGCCCGAGAGCCGGGAGGCATCGGGAGTAGTGACCGCCTTCCCGAGCCGGGATTCATGCCTGTCCTCGGGACCAGCGAAGGGGACTCTACGGCTGAGTATGAGCCAGGCTGCTAGGAGCCAGGTACCCCCGCGCCTGCAGTCCCCGCGCCGTCCCCGGTATGCGAGCTGGACGCAGGGCTCTCCCAAGTTCCCACCGAGCCGAATAAAAAGCGTCCGCCCGCAGCTCTCCGCCAGAGACGGACATTGACTCCAGGTAAGGCGGCGCCAGGCGCAGCGCCCCGCAGCCCCACTGCCCTTGGAGCGGGCCCCGGGCCGCATTCGGGGTGCCCCCGCCCCTCCTCCTCAAGCACCCGGGTCCCTCGCTTTCCCTTGCAGCCGCCGAGACCTCTAGGGTTCCGGGGTGGGGGCGGGGGGCGGCTGTGCAGGGGGCTCAAAGGGTTAAATGCGGCTTTTAGTAAGTGGCGTGTGTGTGCCCCGGCGCGCTCCCGATGTGAGTACCATGGTGGCAACTTGATGTGGTGGTAGTGTGTGTCTGCGTGTGCGGCGTCGTTTGCGTTTGCTGCGTGTGTTTGTGGTGTGTGTGTGTGTGTGTGTGTGTGTGTGTGTGTAGGGGAGGGGGGAGAGAGGTCCTATAACCTACTTATGGTGCGCTGTGTGTGTGCATGTTTGTACGTATGTGTTTGCATGTGTGCGCTTGTGTGTCTTTTTAATTAGGTCTCTCCAGCTTACACGGAAAGGGATCCTTACTATAGGATCACGTAGCCATCGGGAAACCCGCTGTGGCTGTGGGCTTCCTCTTGGGGCTCTGGGCTGGGGTTTGGGAGAGATGACGGGGGCTATAGATGGCACCTTATTTAGTCTAGTGTGGGCACCCTGGAAGGAAAATTCCTCCAAACCACGGACTCCAGCTACACACTTGGGCCACCGTTTAATACGAAAGAGAAATAACCGAACCCGAGGCAAATGAGATGCTGTCACTTTAAATTCCACATTGGGCAGACTCCAGGATTCTGATGGGAATTTGGAGATGCTGGGTAGCTGGTGACAGAAAGGGGGAAGTCAGCGGTGGGCTCCTTAGCTGGGGCTTGGCAAGTCTGGATATAGATTAGCCGTATCTCTCAGTTTGTAACCATGTCAGTGTAAGGGTGCCTCCTGCTTCTCATGCTTTTGGGGGGAGGATCTGGGCAAGTTTGCCTGGCTCTCCTTCAGGGGAAAGGAGAAAGCATCCTCTGGGGACTTGCTTATCCGTCATCCTTTGCACAGGGTCTCAGAGGAAATTTCATTTGGAGACCACTCAGGGTGATACAGAAGGAGGTAGATGGGGCGCTTCCCTCAGACAGATGGATTCTCCTTTCCTTTCCCTTCTCTGAGAGGCTTGGGAAGCTCCCCCAGAGAATTTCTTCCAAAATTGGAGTTAGGAGGATCATAGGAGAAGGCAGAGGGGTGGTGGTGGTGGTGTGTGTGTGTGGGGGGGGTCAGTGTGGAGAGAGACCTGTACGATTTAAGAAGGGACTATGGGTGGGGAACCCATGGCAGAATGTGCCCGTAATTGACTTAAACTGCTGTCTGATTCGTACCTCACATCTCTTGCTTGGCTCCAAAATTCTGCTAAGGGCAGGGTGGGGCATGGGAAGACTCTCAGTTAGGAACACAGTTTGGGTCCAGGGCCTCTTTCCTTCACCTTTGAGGAATCTCTCTAGGTAAGTCCTCGGCTACCCTGGCCAGGGACTGTTGGGCTCGGGCTCTGGAGCCAACCATTGATTTGATTCTCGGCTGCCTCTTCTAGGCTTGCCCTGCTCAGCAAAAATGCTGAGTTTTACTGCTGTTAGCATGGTTTCCAGACTCGGCAGCTGTTACTTTTTCAAGGTAAGCGGCAGCCGTTCTGCTCCCAGACAACGAAGCTAGGAGAAGACAAGGCTGAGATAGTGGGACACAGCTTCTTGTCTATCTCAGCTTGAAAGGGATATGGGAAAGGCCTCTTGGGAGAGAAAAGAGGTTGAAATATACTTGACTAAAAAAAAAATATTGAGATATGTATACATATATATGTCTTCTGGGGAGAGAGAAAAGCAAACGTGTGTTTGCGGGAGCCTGCCTTGGCGGGTGGGTGGCTGTTCTAGCCGCAGGCACTTGCACGCATACTGTTCTCTGGCCAGAGGTTGGTACCCCAGGTGGAAGCCTTCACTCAGCCTCTGAGAATCTGCTTCAGGACATGCAGGTTAGAGCAGAGTGCATTTCGGGTAGGGGGTGTGAAGGCAGCGGAGGAAACGTCATGTTGGGAACTGCTCTCATTTCTTCTCTTCCAATTCATAGATGATCGAAGCTACAAGGAATAGTAAAGAGCAGACAGGCAGGACTTTGGCCCGAAGAGGGGAGGAGAGTTCCCTACATCCTCTAGCGAATTGGTGTCAGGTCCAGCACCAGAAGCCAGGTTGTCTGTCTGCCAGATGAATGTCCCTTTCACCCTATCACCCTGTCCAGCTCTACCCCACCACCATACTCCCACCCCAAGAAAACCGCTTGTCTTCCCTCATCAAACATCTTATTTCAGAGATGCATTTTTAAACCTTCTCCATCTGGAAACATGACCTGAGAGAGAAAGGTCCAATGCCTCGGTCGCTCTTCCCGCTAGCTGTGTATATGCAAACGCATGCATGTGCATGCGTGAGCACACACACACACACACACACACACACACACTCACGCACACACACACAACATAGATTCTTTCCTCGGTGTTTTAAATAATTATACTCAAGCAGGGATGGATACTATGACCGGTAGACAGAACCCAGCAAAGTATGAGGACTGTACCTGAACTCCTTACCAGGGAAAGCTTTGCTTTCTAAAGTGTACACTTGTCTGTCAATGCAAATAGTTGAGGCCAATTAATTTCTTCATATTAGTTAAAATCTTACCCCTGCACATTTATTCATATGGTAGGCACAGGAGCACTTGGAAACTCACATGCATGCTTACACTCACACACGCACACACGTGCGCACACAGATCCAGAAACCTCTCCTGCCTGCTATATTCCCCTCCCTCAAAAGAACTGTGACTTACACACCAAATTGAAGTCCCTCTCTAACAGCATCTCTCATAGAACTGGGACTTAGTCCCAGGAAAAGGGGGATATAAAACCCCATGAACCAGAGGCCCTTGAGAAATCAGAATCAGATTCTCCTCAAAAGTGTGCTTCAAGCTTCTAGGTGTTCTCTTTGGGGTTCAGGCAAGTATGACAATACACGGAGCTTTTAGGTCCATCTGCAATAAAGTCCTTTCCACGCAGGCTTTTCCGGGGCTGGATGGTATCTTAGCTCCCAGAAGGGGGAGCTGTGACTCCATTTCAACCAAGGAGAAACAGCTCCTGCTTCCAAATCAGCTGTTGGGCCCCCTCTGAGTTTAGAAGGCCCAACTCAGGCTGCAAAGCTGCAATGAGCAGATTTGTAGAAGGATAGATGGTAATGGTCAAAACGCTCTCCCCTCCTCCATTCAGTTCAAGTATGACATCTCTTTCTTAGTGCATTCAGGGCTTTATGCTATTGACCAAAAAGTTCTCTATTTCTCTGGAAAGGTCTTTGCCTCCAGGGCCTTGCAGTTGCACAAGAAGACACTTTCTGACTGCACTCTCTCTCTTCCCCCCTCTCAATTCCTCAGCTGAAATCACCAGTGTGTATAACCTACGCAGGACACACAGGGTAGACCTAACCTTCCCTTCTTTCTGTTTCCCCTTTGCTAAAATCCAAAAGCTTAACCAATCAGCTACCGACCTTCTGGGACCATATTAATGATAAGATGTGGGTACATGGAAAGGAGAAGTCTTCAGATGTCATTCTTCAAAATATTCCCCATCCCCATTGTTTTTATTGTGATCCTTCATTATTAAAAATAGTGAACATCTTTTTCATTCTTTCTACCATTTTCTGCCTTCAGGTTTTACTTTGTAAAACACTACCCATATTTTAGCATTCAACTCAAATAACCCTTTCTCGAAGACTTCCCAAGACGTTATTTTGGAATTAATCTTTTCCCTGTATTCCTATGTAATTTACTCTGGAACTCTGTTTAGTTTGTGTCTCTATTTACCCCCATTTTTAGCTCCATGGGTATAGGCTGATCTTGCCCTCTTTTACTGTGTTCCTCTTGGACGCATCTTTGCATCCCCAGGGACTGACATGAGTAGTTGCTCTATAAATGTTTACTTCTGCCTTTCATGTCCAGTCTCCACAGCAGCTGTCATCTCTCTCTCTTCTTCTGTCTCTCACTCTTGCTCTCCAACAATCGTTTCATATTTACTTAAAGCAATGCTATTATGGCTTCAAAACTGCACTACTTATGCCAGCGATATAGCAATGCCCACGATGATACAGACAGGTAAAGTTATATTCTTCTCAGAAGTGAACACTGCCCCCTACTGTGCTCCAGGGTCTTTAGTTTCCTTCTCTCCTTTAATTTCCCTTTGCACCCAGGAAGGCAGGCACAGCCCTTGTTACAGAGGAGGAAAGTGAAGCCCGTGCTTGGTAAGTCCCTTGCTCAAGGTCATGTAACAAGCCGAGCAAGCATTTGAACCAGAGTCCTCCTTCTTTGAGCATCTATGCTCTTTCCACTGTACAGTTGAGTTAATGGATGGCCCAGTTGGATCAGTTGTTCACTAGATGCCAGAAATAGCTGGGGTGTATTATTAACTTGAAATGGATGATATGAAGGAATCATGAAGTTACAGACTAAAAAAAAAAAAAAAAAAAAAAAAAAAAAATCTCAGTATTTTCTTTGAGAAGTTTCTCTGAAGAAATTTCTGAAGGTGTTTCAATAATGGAACCTTCCTCTTTAGTTAGGAATCAAAAATCCTTTCGGTAATGTACTCAGTTTTAGTTTGGGTACTTTTGGCGACACTGAGTTCATTACCACACAAATCAACCTATTCTGTATTTGGAGAAAGCTTTGTTGGGATAGTTTTTTACTCTGACCCTAAATCTGCCCTCTATCCATAAATCTCAGATCACACAAAAGTGATCCTCTTCCAGTTATCAGTTCTCCACATCATAGGAAAACATAATCGTAGCCATTAGCCACATGTGACTACTGAGTATGCCAAACATGGCTACGATTGCTGATGAACTGAGTTTTTAGTTTTATTTGATTTGTATTGATTTTTACTTTAATTTGCATGGCTATATGTGGCTAGTGGTTACTCTATTGAACAAAGTACGTCTAGACATTAGAAAGCTAGCATGAACATGATCCTGTTTTCAGTGGCGCTCATCCATGGTAGGGAGAGATGGATAATAAATGAGTAAGCACATAGATGAGCACAGTAATGCCTCACAAATAATTGAGAAGACAGGCTAGAAAGCAATGTGGATGGTAAAACTTTATGTTGGTTAGTCATGAAGAGGCTTTTCTGAGAAAAGTGGTATTGGAGCTGAGATATTTATTTATTTGTTTGTTTTGTGGTACTGGATGTTGAATCCAGGAGCATTCTACCTCCAAGCCACCCTCCCAGCCCTATTTTATTTTATTTTTAAATTTTGAAACAGGGTCTCAATAAATGCTGAGGGTCTCACTAAATTGCTGGGCTGGCTTTGAGCCTGTCTTCTCAACCTTCCAACATTGGGATTACAGGCATGCATCACCATGCCTGGCTGGAGTTGAGATTTAAATGAGAAGGAACTAGTTATGTGGTTATGTGTGGTGGAGGGGGAAGCTTTAAAGGCAGAGAGAAAGATGAAAATGTATTCATATGCAGGGAGAGGGTTAGGGCCTCTAAGGGAGAGACCAAAATTTAGTGTGGCTGAAGATCTGAATGAGAAGGAAGTGGTATGAGATGGAGACCTTGTAGAGGTGAAAGGCCTTTCCATCTCTCCCTTGACATCCCCCTCGGTAAGAAGCAGGTAGGCAGAGGACCAGAGAGAGTTGGAAGTTGACAGAAGTTCATCCTCAGCTTCTCTTGATGGAGTTTTATTTATTTACTTATTTATTTATTTATTTATTTATTTATTTATTTATTTATTTATTTATTTATTTATTTTTGTAGTACTAGGGATTGAACCCAGGGACATTCTACCTCTGAGCTTCACCTCCACCTCTGTTTTATCTTTTTCATAATGAAACAGGATCTCACTAATTTGCAGAGGGTCTCACTAAGTTGCTGAGGATGGTGGTGAACCTATGATCCTCCTGTCGCAGCTTCTCAGGTACTAGGATTATAAGTGTGCCCCACCATGCTGGGCTTGATGGGGTTTTAATCACCTCCACTTTTAATCAGTCACTCAGCAAGTTTTTCTAGTATTAACTTCTAGTCTTACTTTGAGCGTCATATCTTGGAGATACCCAAGTCTAAGGATCTTATTTATTTATTTATTTACTTATTTATTTATTTTTGTGGTACTGGGGATTGAACCCAGGGGCATTCTACCTCTGACCTACACCCCCTACTCCTATTTTATCTTTTTTTGAATTTTGAAACAGGCTGTCACTAAGTTGCAGAGGGCCCCACTAAAGTGCTAAGGCTGGGATCCTCCTGTCTCAGCCTCCAAAGTACTAGGATACAAGTGTGTGCCACTCTGTTTGGCTCCATGGGGTTTTAATCACATTCATTCAGCCAGTTCTTCTGGTCTGAATTTCTAGTCTTGCTTTGTGTGTCATACCCTGGAAATACCCAAGTCTAAGGGGAGGGGGGAAACAGGAGTGACTGGGTAGAGAAGGAAGGAGAGAGTGAATACCTGGGCAGAATGTAATTGAAGTGACTTCTTGTGAAAATGGATGAAACCTGGGATCCGTTTCAATCAGCAAATATTTATGACATATCTGGTCTTGAGCAAAGTGACTTAGGGGTTATGCTGATGGATTCTACTAGATGCTGGGGAACTAAGACATGAGATCTGCAAGCCCATGAATAGCTGCCGTTCATAATAGACTAATAATTGTCAGTTCAGAATCTCCATGAGGGTTTGGGGAATGGGGAGATTAAAGGAAGACACGGCAGTAGAGATAGTGATGAGCAAGAGGGTAATCGCAGTGCCTGTAAAAACTTGGAGGTCAGACACTGTATCTTTCCATTTTATATCTCATTTAATCCCATGTTTCATGCAATAGGAGCATAGGAACACAGGGCCCCTGATTCTAGTCTTGGCTCTAACCACAGCATATCTACAGCTCCTTAAGAGCCTATCTTTAGCCAGATGTGGTGGCTCATACTTGTAATCCCAGTACTTGGGAGTCTGAGACAGGAGGATCGCAGGTTCAAGGGCAGCCACCTCAGCAAGTAGTGAGACTCTCAGCAACCTAGTGAGTCCCTGCTTTGAAATAAAAGAAAAATAGGTCTGGGGATGCATCTTGGAGCTAGAATGCCCCTGAGTGTAATCCCTAGTACCCCCCAAAAAGAAAAGCCGCCTATCTTTTTCTCTCTGGGTTTGCCTGATGTATGCTGGAAAAGACCAACTTTAATTTGCTTCCTGGAGAGATATTGCCCAGCTCTATGGAAATCAAACTTCTTCTAAAAGCAGAAAGACACAGGTGTGGTGGCCATGTTTTATTATAAGAAGTAGATGTTCCCTCTCAAATGAGCAAATCTAAAAGAAGTCATACCTCAGACCTTGGATTAGGATTCCAGGCAGGAGGCTGAGTGGGAGAGACGGTGATCCTGAGCTGCTAGTACAACTCTTAATACCGAAGTCATTAAGTGCTAACGTGAAACCCACTATTGTCCAGGAGCACAGCGGCCCAAAAAAGGCTGCCTGGAAATCCTCAGACAATCCTGGCTACTGAGGGGCCAAGAAGACAATTAAGAAGATAATGAAGCTGAGGAAAAGTGAAATTAATTTTTTTTTCTTATGAGAGTAAGGGAGATCTTTGTCTCCCCAGGGAAAGATCTCTTGGAGATGCCAGGTGGCCTTAAGGAGAATAGATGGAATCAAACAGGGTGTGAGAAAGTTAAGAGTGATAAATTGCCGGACCTACCTCCCATCCTGCCAGACACAGGAACAGAGAGCCCGAGGAGGACACAGACTACATCATTCTGAACAAATCCTGACCCCAGGGTGCAAAGCTGTGTAGGGGCATGCTGGGGCCATCTCGGGAATTGCTAAGTGACTGTATCCTACCCCCACCATCAAGGGTGGGAGGTAGATTCATAAGACAATTAACAAAAGCAAGATACGATGTTTTTTTTTGTATAAACTGCAAAGGTCGGAACAGCAGGACTCCAAGTAAATGGCCTATCTGAACAGCTAGAAACCTTTGTAAGGGTTAATCCAATACTGACCCCAAAGGGTTTCCAAAAGATAATTTATCTAGCCTTTCAAAGCCCTGCAAATGAGCCAGTGGGCACCTCTATGAAAAAGAATGGGTCCTGGGGGTAGTAGTGAACAGCTGAGTTATAGATTGCAAGCTGATTCAGGTGGAGGAAGGGCAGGTATCTGGGATATGATTGCATTTTAGAGGACCCTCCCTATTAAGTGGAGCATTTTCCAGTTTCCATTCTAAGAGTTAGCCATCTGCAAAAATAGATGAAATGCTAGTGGGCTGTGGAATTCCTAGAATATCAAGAAGCCCCCAGAGATAAACCCAGAAGATCATTTGGAGAATGGGGACAGAAACAACTGCCTTTAGTAAGTACGTTTCTGTTTACGCTGTACTGGATAAGCCAACTTTCTCTTGGAATTTGATGGGTTCTGAGTTTACAGGCACATCGTAGGGAAAGGACCTACAAGGAGCCTTGCTGGTACTATAAAAACATCTGCCACAAGCACAGCAGCCATTAAAAAAAGAAAATCAGCACTTTGGTATGTTTAGGAGTGTCGGGGAAAGATTGAAAAATAGATTACCCGGCAAGGCTTGGTAATACGGTTCTGCTGCTGGGACACATTTTGGAGACAGGGTTCTTTTAGATGAAGTGGTCCTCATCAAATTCCATTTCCAGAGGTGGTCAAGGCTGGGGAGGGCTGGAGAAGGGTCATAAAGAATTTTATTCTGAGTGCATATCAACAGAATTGCATCATTCAAAGTCCAGTGAAGCCTTACAAATAATTCCTGAAAATATTTCCAGGTCAGCCCCTGTTTTGCTCGTCCTCTTCTCTCTTTCTTGACAGTGGGATTGACACATTTATGTGGAACACAGGATTACATCACATTTCCCTCTTCATCCTTATCATCTTTATTTTATCAGGGGCTTGCATGTCTTGGCATGCCATTTATTTCATTTAATCTTTATAACGGCACTCTAAAGTTGGAATGATTCTCCCCATTTTCTTGGTGAACACATTGTGGTTTAGAAGTGAAAAGATTTGCCCTAAGATATATAGCAGATGACAGCATCGGATCTCAAGGCTACGTGTGTGTCATTGAATGTTACACCCATGACATTTAGACATGGCTGAAATGTGACTTTCCTAAAACCATTCTCGCAGGGAAAAAGTGCATGTGCTAAGCACGTCACACATTCTTTGTGCTCCATAATGGGTACTCAATATAGGTTTCTTGTTGGATATTCTCAAGAGGCAGATAGAGAGGCGAGGCAGTACTGTGTCCCATTCTAAAGATGAAGAAATGGAGGCTCGGAGCAGTACTGCTGCCCATCTAAGGCCACACGCTGGGTCAGTGGTGTAACACTGAGGATTTGAATCCATTTATCTCCGACTTGAAAGCAGGGTGGTCGAAAGCTCTAGTGCTGGAGTTGAATGCTCCTCCACTTACTAGTGATCTGACCTTGGCCAGCTTACCGGATGTCCCCATGCCAGTTTCCTCATCTGTAAAATGAGGGTAATAATAGCAAGTCTGCATTGAGGTAATGTGGGGACTTAATTAATGAGTTAACGACAGGTGCTTCAAACAATGCCTGCCAGAGCACCAGAATTATATAAGCATCAACTAGTATTGTTTTTCATTGTTGCAACCCCCTATTATAGCAGATTAGGTATGTTCTTACCTGGGGAATATCATCTATAAGAGAGATTATTATTAGGTTTGAGGCCCCACCTTGCAAAGGAGCTCTCTCAGTCCTTTATACCAACCATCTTCTTCTTCCCGTCCCCAAGTGTAACAGTGTGCTACCGGTGATTACCAGAGGTATTGAGAAAGTAAGGAAAGGCACAGGAGTATGCCACATTACTAAGGCAGGATTATGAATTTTATATATTGCATGGGTCAGATATCAGATAGAGACATAAGGTGAGTCCAAGAAAGTGGCAGATTGACAGCATGCTGGATACTCTGATGCGTTCTGTTTATCCTTCCTCCTCGTGATCCCCTTCTTTTTTTTTTTTTTTTTTTTTTTTGCGGTACTGGGGATTGAACTCAGGGGCATTCTACCTCTGAGCTATACCCCCACCCAGTCCTATTTTTTATTCTTTATTTTGAAATAGGGTCTCACTAAGTTGCAGAATGCCTCACTAGGTAGCTGAGGCTGGCTGCGAACCCGGATCCTCCAGTCTCAGCCTCCCAAATGCTGGGATTACAAGTGTGCACTACCACGCCCGGCTTGATCCCCTTCTTAATCATTATCATCTTTTCTTTCATCAAGGGCTTGTGTGTCTTGGCAGGCTATTTATTTCATTTAACATTTATACCAATACTCTGAAGTTGGAATTTTTCTCCCCATTTTCCTGGTGAGGACATTGTGTTTCAGAAGTGAAAGGATTTGCTCTGAACTATATAGTGGGTGACAACATCGGATCTCAAGTCCATATGTGTGTCATTGGACATTAAATTTAATAGTCTCCGATTGACTTGCCCTCAATGCTTCCATTAGTATAAGGCATTGTTTCACAGCTTGGTGGCTTTGCAAAGTCAAGGTTGATGGTTGCTGCTTGGTCTCTATTGTTTTAGGCCAGGTCAGTCATTACAAATCTTCACCATTCTGTCCGGCGGGCTTTGCCCTCAATTGGGATCTTATGCACGCCTAAATGAGAAAAGCATCCATCTCACACGTTCCCAGGGAAGTTATAAATGGTGCCACTGGAGGGAGGCTTCTTAAATCTCCTTAACAATCTGCATTTTACTTTCTCTCCTTCTTTATCTGTCAGCATCATGAATATCTCCCACTCCTCCAGTGCTTTCTGGCTGCCAACTTCATAGCCTCTTAAAATAGTAATTTAACTGCACAATGCCTCTGCAGGAAATGTTAGCTGGGCCTGTTTATTTGCATCCATAAGTTGTGGAAGTTCAAATATTGCTGAGACCAGTCACAGAATAAGCTACTTTCCAACTTGGAACCAGAGCCAGGTGCCAAGATCTTACTTTTCTTGGGAAGAAAACCATCAAAGCCACTGCTGATAACAGTAGCACTTTTAAAAGCAGCTAAGTAAATAGCAGGGTGGCATTGTCATGAATCCTGACAGCCAGATGTGGCAAGATAACATATAATTCTAAGTGTGTTTCTCTGTGTGTCTCTCCTCTATTCATTTACATACACATATGTGTATGTATATAAAGAAAGGGCCGGGCGTGGTGGCACATGCTTGTAATCCCAGTACTTGGGAGGCTGAGACAGGAGGATCTGGGTTCATAGCCAGCCTCAGCTGCTTAGTGAAGCCCTCCACAACTTAGTGAGACCCTGTTTCAAAATAAAGAATAAAAAAAACCAGGACTGGAGGTGTAGCTTGGAGGTAGAATGCCTCTGGGTTCCATCCCCAGTACCACAAAAACAAAAAACAAAACAAATAAAGAAAGGAATGAAGATCATGGTTGAGCATGGGTAGAAGGAAAAAAGCCAGATATAAGAAAACATGTTGAAGGAAACTTTCTCCATTTTTAGTAATAGAACATGAGCCCAGAGATGGTCTGAAGATCACTTACCATTAGAAGATGATCTGAAGGTAGAATTTCCAAGTAGAAATGGAAGAGGAATACATGTGGCCAATAAATGTATAAAGACCCCAAATATTTTGGTTCCTTAGAAATTAATAGCAATGTGATGTCAAATAGCATCATTGGAAAAAAAAATCTTTTTGAATGTCACCTCGAGTTTGGACATCAACGGTGGAGAAAGGAAATGGCATGCAGCTTTGGTGGAAATGCGCATTGAACACAGAGCCTTTAGGAAACATGACTTTATTTATTTATTTATTTTTGTTTAAAAACACACAAAAAATTGAATTTTGTTTATTGAGCACTTATCCTGTGCCAGATTGTGTTCTAAGAGCTGCGGATACAGCAGTGAACAAGACGAAGACCCCCTTCTCCCACCCCCGTTTGAAGGCAGCATTCTAATTGAGGGAGAAGATAACATATAAATAAACAAGTAAAAATATATTACGTGTCAGATGGTGATAAGTGTAATAGGGAAAAATAGAAGATGATTAGAGAAGGAAGGCGTGCGGGACAGATGGCATGGTGGAGAGCGCTCGCTGTTTTGTGCAGATGGGAAAGGGAAACCCTCACTGAGATGCCGACAGGGACCAGAGAGCTAGCTGTATGTCGCGGGGTGGGAAGAGAGCCAGGTGGACACCTGGGGGAAGAGCAGCCCAGGTGGAGGCAGCGAGATTGAAGCTCCTGAGGTCGACTGTGCTCGGGAGGGACTGTGCTGAGTGGACCCTGGATGAGGAGATCAGTGGCACTGGGGTGGAATGAACGATGGAAAGTAGGGGACTAGAGAGGAGATGTGTCACCAGGAAAGCAGGAGTTAGCTGGGCATGGTGGCACATACCTGTAATCCTAGTGCTTGGGAGACTGAGACAGGAGGATCCCAGGTTTAAGGTCAGCCTCAGCAACTTAGGGAGACCCTGTTTTCAAAAGAAGAAATGGAGCCGGGCGTGGTGGTGCACTCCGCAACTTAGTGAGACTTGGTTTCAAAATAAAGAATAAAAAAAATAGGGCTGGGGGTATAGCTTGGAGGTAGAATGTCCCTAAGTTCAATCCCCAGTACCACACAAAAAAAAAAAAAAAAAAAGAAGAAGAAGAAATGGGCTGGG
>PVLC010018152.1:0-32510 GCA_004027655.1 Graphiurus murinus
CCTGGTTACCCTTGGTTACTGGGTTCAATCCCCAGTACTACAATATACCTATATTTGAAGGAATAATGGATGAAAATTCCCCCCATACTTCCAAAGCTCAGTGAACCCCACATAGAATAAATGCAAAGAAAATCACATTTAATCATATCATATTCAAACTACTAAAGACAAAAATCTTGAAAGAAGTGTGTGTGGGGGAGAGACCCATTGTGTATATGGGAACAACAATATGGCAGGCAGGTGACTTCTCATCAGAAGCCATGTTGTCTAGAAGACAATGGAAAGACATTAAAAGTGGTAGGGGAGGGTCAATTTGGGATACGGAAACTTTAAATGCTGGTAGGACTAAGGTTGTAAGACACAGCACACTGCCCCTCCCACACACACCCTTTATAACATACTATACATGTGTCCCCCCACCCCACCACATCCACAGCATCTTAGTAGAATGTCCCAATGTTTCCAACAGAAAAAAAAAATTCTGTTAAGGTTTGGGTATAGAATGTCTCACAGAAAGCTCATGTGCTGGCAATGCAGAAATGCTCCGAGGTGACGGAACTGAATCGTGAGGGCTCTTACCTCGTCAGTGGATTAATCCATTGATGGGTTAATACTTTGAATGGACTTCCTGGCTGGTACCACAGGCAGGTGGGTGTGGCTAGAGGGGGCGGGGCACTGGGGGTGTGGCCAGTCCCTGTCCCTGGCTGCTTCCTGTCCATCTGGTCTCTGCTTCCCTGTTGCTACGAGCTGAGCAACTCTCCTCGGCCACACTGGCCACCACATTTCTGCCTTGGAGAGGGTTGACCATCAACTGAACATCTGAAACTGAGCCAAATAAACTGTTCCTCCTCATTCTCCTCCTCCTCCTCCTCCTCCTTTTTCTATTCTTCTCACACTACCACTGAGCTACATCCCCAGCTCTTTTTATTTTTATTTTGAAGCAGAGTCTTGCTAAGTTACCAGGCATTGCTAACCCTGAACCTGCAATTTTCCTGTCTGGGCTCCAATGTCCTGGGATTACCAGTGTGTGCCCACACCTGGCTCCTCCTTTAAGTTCTTGTCAGGTAGTTCCGTCACAGGGAGGAAAAAGCTCGCTAATACAGTTACTGTCAGAAAGGTGATACGGCATGAAATCATTTATACGAATTGTGGCGCATACATTAAGAACCTTTGTATTTGCCTCACTCATTTTTCATCCTGACAAAAACTATAGAAGGAAAATGAGGATTCCTTTCTCTAATGCTTTAGTCACATGATGTCCAACTGGCAAGTGGAAATGTGGGGTGGGGGTCCTTGGGGAGGTGGGGGATTCCGACTTCCAGGAGTCATCAAGTTAGAAGCACGATGGGGGTGCTCTGGGTGACGTGGGAGGAGCATAGAGCAGGGGGCGGCAGCACACGCTTCCTGAGCAGTGGCAGATGCAGAAGGCCAGGCACGGCACCATGGGCTACAATGCATTATCTTACTCTACCCCTACCCAGAGTGGGAAGTACTATCACCCCTCACCCCCACCCCCACCTTTTTTTTTTTTTTTTTAACAAATGAGGAAGCAAAGTTTCAGAGAAAATAAGAAAGTTGCCCAAGATTATCGACAGGGTTGGGATCGATGCCCAGGCCTCCAGACTTTGAGCCACAGCTCTCGGCCCTGCCTAGCCAAGCAGTCATCGGCTCTCTCCTCCTCTCTGGGCTGCGCACCAGGAGAACTCCATGTGGTCCGCACATGCCCCTGTCCTCAGGGTACTCACAGCCCAGGGAAGGAGGCAATAAAAATCATCTTTTCACAAAAGAAGAGATACAACTGGCCAGTAGATGCATGAAAAAATGTTCAACATCATTAGCAATTAGAGAGATGCAAGTCAAAACTACACTGAGATTCCATGTAGCCCCAATCAGAATGGCAATCATCAAGAAGTCAAATAACTGCCGAGCATGGTGGCGCACGCTTGTAATCCCAGCATTCGGGAGGCTGAGATCGGAGGATCCGGGTTCGTGGCCAGCCTCAGCTACCTAGTGAGGCCCTCCACAACTTAGTGAGACCCTGTTTCAAAATAAAGAATAAAAAATAGGGCTGGGGGTGTAGCTTGGAGGTAGAATGCCCCTGAGTTCAATCCCCAGTACCACACACAAAAAAAGAAGTCAAATAACAATAAATGTTGGCGAGGATGTGGAGGAATAGGAACTCTTCTACACTGTTGGTGGGATTGCAAACTAGTTCAGCTGCTATGGAGATCAGTGTGGAGATTCCTTAGAAAACTGGGAATGGATCCACCATATGAGCCAGCTATACTGTTCCTGGGCATCTTTCCAAAGAAGTTGAAACCAGAGAACTACAGTAATATATGCATACCCATGTTCATAGCAGCACAATTCACAATAGCCAAATTATGGAACCAACCCAGGTGTCCATCAACAGATGAATGGATTACAAAACTATGGGAAATACACACAATGGAATTCTACTCAGCAGTAAAGAATAAAATAATGTCATTTGCAAGAAAATGGAAGGACCTGGAGAACATTATGTTAAGTGATACTAGCTAGTCACAGAAAATGAAGGGACATATGTTTTCTGTAATATGTGGAAGCTAGGATACTAGAGGAACTCCAGATAATGGAGGAGAAATCTCAGTGGAGCCAGGGAGGTGGTCTAAGGGAAGGGGAGGAGGGGGAAAACTGAGAATCATTAATGGAAATACTAACATCAACAGTGTGTACATATATGAGAATCCCAATGTCAATCTCAGTACTCTGTATAGGGTGGGGGGGAGACGGGAAGTCAGGGAGGCGGGGGGCGGGTACCAAATGCTGTGTGCATGTATGTCAATGTCAACATGATTTACATTATGATGTGTGACCATAATGCACCAATAAAAGCATCTAAAAAAGACTATAATTGAATATAATTGAATTGACAACTAAGTAAAATCTAATATTCTTTTTCACTAAGTAAAATAAATCATAATGGTATAAAGTAAATTTC
Source organism: Graphiurus murinus (assembly GCA_004027655.1). Taxonomy (NCBI): domain Eukaryota; kingdom Metazoa; phylum Chordata; class Mammalia; order Rodentia; family Gliridae; genus Graphiurus; species Graphiurus murinus. Next base: position 2,981 of record PVLC010018152.1, read on the forward strand.
AGAGTGTTATCACTTGGAAAGATATTCAAACATTTCACTCATGAGCATTTGCCAAGGGCATAAGGGACTTTTTTCCTTTTAAAGAATGTCTTTTTAAGTTGACACATAAAAATTGTACATGTTTATGGGTTAGGAAAAAAAGCATCATGGTCAACATTCACCCAGCTGTGCTCTAGCCAGAGCGTATCACACTAGCGTGTCCTATCACAACAGCCCGAGGAGGTGGACCTCTGAGTTGTCCTCACTTTACAGATGAGGAAAGTGGGTCTCAGCGTTATAGAGTGGCAGAACTGGAGTTTGATTCCAGAGCTTGCACTCCCCAGCAGGACGACACTTGACTGCCTCCGGCCACCAAAGGGGCAGAGGGTGGGGCACAGATGGGCAGGGCAGGGGCACTCTGACACCCCTCCCCCACCCGGTGGGCTCCTAGGAGCTTTAAATTCTGAAAACAGAATCACTGCAGTGACCCAGGGGCTTGGGCTGCACCTGTTCCCACAGGGATCGTCCTGGAACCCCTTCCCTACCCAGTGAGTCCTGCAGCCCCCAGTCACCTCTGTAGCCAGGATGGTCACCACCAGCACCGTCTTCAGCTCCAGATGCCCCTAGTCCCCGGCTCCCATCTGTCCAGTTGCCACTCAACAACTGACGTGCCGTTTACAAACCAAAGCAGGTCTCAACACTGTCTTGCTCAAAAACAGTCAGTGGCTTCTTGGGTCAGTCCTACCCCTCTAGCAGGGTCTCCTCTTCTCTTCTGAGCCCAAATGCTCTTCTCAGATAAAGAACTCCCTACCGCTGTTCTAGCCTCGGTCTGCTTCAGTCACTGCCGCTGGGTGAGAAGCACCCACCAGCACTCAGTGGGCTCGGACTGGAAGAGCCTGAGCAGGCTGGGGAGAAGCCGATTCCAGAAGGAAGTTCAGTTCCCGTGGAGGGGAGCAGCAGTCCTGAGGAAGGGGGACCACGGGGGGGCCATCTGCCTAGGGAGAACAACGCAGCCCACAGCACCTTGGGTCAGGAGAGTCCCACTCACATTTTCCTCACAGTTTGTACCTAAACATCATCGCCACCATCATCACTAAAACTGTTTTAAGAAGGAGAAAAGAGTCATTGCCAATACTTCCCACGCCGTGGTCCAGGTAGAGGAGGAGCCAGTCCTCTGGGGCGCCTCTGGGGCTTGCCCTCCTCCCCTGCACCCCTGCAGGGCACCCAGCAGCAGGCCTGGCCCGCCCGGGCTCCCCTCACCAGCCTGACACTTGCTTGGGGGGAGGGACTGGTGCCATCTTCCCCCTTCTTGCTCAGATCCTGTGAACTTCACAGAGCGCCATCTAACTCTGCACTGAAGACTCCCACGGGGTTCCAGCATTTCTTCCTAAAGAGCCCCACAGGCCACAGCTGCTAAGAACATTGAGGCTGGACAGAGTCACACAGCGTCCTTGACCCTGTGCAAGCTCTTTCCCGAGGGACCTCAGGGACCCTCACTGCAGCCCTTGGGGGACAGATTCTTAATGGCGATTGGCTCATGGACTGTGGCAGGGAAGGGATGCCTGGACAGATGGCTTGGGCAGGGCGACAGCTCTCCTCCAGAGTGGGCCCACCCCCGCCTGTGGTCCTTAGCCGCTGCCTCCTGCTAACCTTCCGAAGCAGGGGCACTAGCGGCTTCTGTGCGGGAGGCCTTGAGTTCCCTTCCTCGGGGTTTGGAGTGGAGAGCGAGGCCTCCGAGAAGGGAGCTGACAAGGAGAGGCCATGGGGCTGAGCCTCAGCGGAGCCCGGGACTCTGCGGGACCGAGGGAGGGAGGGAGGGAGGCGGCGGGAAGGGGAGGGCGGCTGGCTTGGCAGCTGAGCGCACAGCTGCAGCGGATCTAAACCCATTACCTGAGTCAAAGGGGAAGCGCTCTGCCTCCGCAGGGCGCCCGGGAGCTGCGAGGGCTTGGGGAGCCCGGGCCAGGGAGCCGAGCTGGCCAGGCAGCTGGTGCCAAGGAAGGGGCGGGGGTTGGGGGGGGCGCCGAGGCTGCCAAAGTGGGCGGGCGGGAGGGGCTGGGCCAGCTGCGGCCGGAGCTAGTGTGACATCACCGGGCGGCCCGCCCCTGTCTAGGGCTGAGGGGAGGCCCGGAGCCTTTCTGGGGCCTGGGGGATCCTCTTGCACTGGTGGGTGGAGAGAAGTGCCTGCAGCCAACCAGGGTCAGGCTGTGCTCACAATTTCCTCTGGCGGCATGTAAAGGCTCCACAAAGGAGTTGGGAGTTCAAATGAGGCTGCTGCGGTCGGCCTGAGGGTGGACCCTGATCCCTGAGCGGTGCTGTGAGCCCTGGACCTGCACAGCATGGCACGGGGGGCGAAGGGGAGCAGGTTGTGAGCAGCCCCAGTGGCCCCCGCCCCATCCCCACCGGAGCCAGCAGAGGCCAGTCCCCCCGCCGGAGACTCAGGACCCCTCCAGGAGGCCATGGCCAGGCTGGCCCGCTGACGGCCAGCAGGAAACATGTGAGCAGCTGCCTCGGGAACCAAGCAGGAGGCAAGAGGTAAGGGGCCAGCGTGCAGTGCGGTGGCAGCAGGGGCAGGGGCGAGAGGCAGCCGCTGGCCCCAGGGCTGGGGGTCCAGGAAGCCTGACCCGCCTCCTGGGAGCCTGTGCAGTTGGACCCCACGGGAGGTCACTCCCTGCTTTCACTTGGAGCCAGACACAGCATCTGCGGGGGCTGGACTGTGGACACTCGGGTAGGGGTGGTGTTTGGGGCACAGTGAGCCCCACTCTCCTCCTTCAGACAAAGAACCTTTGGGGTGAAGGCAGGCGGCTCCTGGGCGCGGGGCGCAGCCCGAGTGTGTGCGTAGGTGTGCCTGGTGGGGCGGTGGGCTGGGAGCCGCGCGCTTCCGAGTGGCTGAGGACTTGGCCGGGCGTCCTTGGGCTTCGGGCTCCTGTGCACCCTGGCTGGAGAGTGTGCCAAGGCAGAAGCAAAAGCCAGTGCAGTCCCGAGGCAGCCCGGCCCTTGCTCAGAAAGTTCCCTGCAGCTGGGCAGCCTCTGCTCACCGCCAGCCAGCCAGTGCAGAGAGAACAGAGCTGCTGGGCGGGATGTGTCACCCCAAGCTCCTGACTTTCCCTCGGTGCCTGAGGCTGCCTGACCCTCCTGGCACTGGTTGGCCCCTAGGTCTCCTCCTGGCTGGATATGGCCAAGAGACAGAGGAGGCTGGGCTTCCCTGGCAGGTCTGCAGGGGGGTGGCGTGGGTGCCACATCCCAGGTCCCTTGAAAGCGCTCTGCCTTAGATAACGTTTCCAAACAAAAATTCTTTGCTGAGCCTTCCCTTCTCCCTCTGTGATGTGTGTCATGGGTCAGCTATTGCCTCTGCTGTGGGATCACGAGAGCTCCCAGAGGCCAGTTTGGTTACTCAGAGAAGATCTCTCTTCACCAGGGCTCTGAGGAAAGCTGAGAATGCCGCTTCCCGGGCTGGCCAAGCGCACCGCGTGTGGGTTTTTCCCAGTGCAGGCAGAGTTGGGCAGCACGCATGAGCTGGCTTCAAGTCCTAGCTCTTCCATTTACTAGCCAAACGGCGCTGGCAGAACAGTTAGCCTTTTTAAACCCCGGTTTCCTGATCTGTGAAACGGGAGGACCACAGTGCCCATCTCAAGGAACAGCTGAGCCAGGCGCTTCCCAATTCGCAGAATCCTTACAAGCACAGTACCGCTCGGGCACCTCCCCATCCCCAGCTTACAGGCGAGGACACCGAGGTGGGGGTGAATGCACACCCAAGGCCACGTGGCTCGGCAGGACCTGCACCAAGGCTTGGGCCCCCTGGTGTGACTCCAGGGCTGCTTTCTAGGAGCACACGTGACCTCAGGCCCTAGCACAGAGCCCAGTGTGCCACAAAGCCTCAGCACGTTAGTCACTGGTTCTCGTGGGCCTTGATCGGAGCTGCAGGGGGGAGCAGGGACTCCAATTGCTTCCCTGGTCTGGACACATTCTGCTAAGGTTTTCAGAAGATCCCAGAAGGCAGAGCCAATGGTGTTGCCTGTCACGGCGCGTGCTGAGTAGCCTTCTAAGAGCCCAGGGCGGCTTTATGTCTGGGCTCTGGGTCTGGGGCCACAGCAATATGTCTGCAACCTAGAAGTTGGCACTAAGGAAACACGCAGATGCACGGATCGAAGCATCGGATGCTAAGCTCGCAGGCAGAGCAGTCACCAGCCCGCCACCCATGGGCACTGCTGGCCCACCTGTTGGCACCCCCCCTGGAATCACAGTGGGTGAGAGAAGGGAGCTCCCTTGGTGCCAAGCCTGTCCTGCAGCTGCAGAGGAAGGGGTGAGGATCAGCTACTGCCGAGCCTGGCCACGGTGGCGGTTCCTGCACCACACAGCTTTGGTGCCTTGGAGCCCAGGACAGCGGCTTCTGTCCCGCAGCCCCAGGTCCCAGTGAGCCCCGAGCAAGCTCTCGGAGGCATTTTAAAGCTGCTGTGAAATGTGTGTTTCTCTAGCAGAGGCCTCTGGGGCTGCCGGTTTCCTCGCTGCAGCCTGGAGCGTGGCGGCTCACAGTCCTCCCTGCTGTACGGAGATTCTGACCGACTTCATGGGCCTGGTTAACTGAAGTGGTCCGTTACTCAGTAAAGACAGTCTTGGTGGAACAGACGTGAAGGTGTAAAGCGCACAGGCCGGGAGGACCGCATGTGGCTCTGCTGCAAGCCGAGGGGCAGAGCAAGGGGCCCACCGTGATTCAGCCCACACTAGACGGATCCACGCCACATGAGGCACGCACTTGATCTCACTGCGTCCTCACCACAACCCTAGGAGGCAGGTTCTAACTTTAGCAGACAATTTTACAGATGAGCAAACTAAGGCTCAGAGAGGTTACCTTGTCCAAGGTCACACAGTGAAGTGAGTCTGTACGACTTGAGCCCAGGACCGTCTGGCCCCAAGGCCATCTCACTCTCCTTCCCGGCAAGCCAGGCAAGGTGCATCGACTTCTCTTCTCCTAATGCTGTCCCTGGGTCCCTGCCTCATGTCCCCAGCAGCCACGTCTGCTCTTACTGTCCCACAGCACGCTGTGGCACCCCGTCCGAGAACCTCGTGCTCGCTCGGTTCCCACGAGTCGCTTTATGGCAGAGGTGCCCAGGTGAGCCCAAGCACTGTCCCCTATGTCAGAACTCTGGCGCCAGCTCATGGGGACAAGCGCCCCAGGGAAAAGTGGTACTGAGATACCATGTATGCCCTTCTTTCCTTCCTTCCTTCCTTCCTTCCTTCCTTCCTTCCTCCCTCCCTCCCTCCCTCCTTCCCTCCTTTCCTCCTTCCTTGTACTAGGGATTGAACCTGGAGGCATTCTACCTCCAAGCTACAGCCCCAGGCCTATTTTATTTTTTATTTTGAAACTGGGTCTCACTAAGTTGTGGAGGGCCTCACTAAGTAGCTGAGGCTGGCCGCGAACCTGTGATCCTCCTGTCTCAGCCTCCCAAGTACTGGGATTACCAGGGTGCACCACCATGCCTAGCTCCGTATGCATTTTTTCCTTCCTCCTTGGGGGACTCCTTCGAGGCTACAGGCTTGGTGCTCAAGTCCCCGCTGTCTACACTGGGCCACAACTGAGCAGTTCCCAAGACTACATCAGAGCGCTGGCAACCGGTAGCTACAATAAAACAAACATAACAGCGGCCCCGCCCAAGGCAGGTACATTCAGCCTCCGGCCTCTCTCTGAATCACAGCCCATTTCATCTGGAATGTTCTCAATTGACAGGAGACAGATGGGGGCGGGCCCCGTGTGTAGTGCCCATAACCCAGCAAGATGAGGCAGGCAGGCAGTAAATAACCACACAAACGCACAATATGTGAGAGTCAGAAAGAGGGGCCCAGGGGGCTAAGAGGGTCCTCAAGATGGGTGGTGCTGTCCCCATTTTACGTAAGTTAAAACTGAGGCTCACGGACGTAGCACCTCTCCCACGGTCTCTCCACCAAAAAGCGAGGATTCAGACTCAGCCTTGCTCACTTTAGCCCGGCCCGCTACCGGCCAGCACAATCATGCTGTAGAAACCTCAAGAAAGAATCAATGCTGAATAGCATATCTTTTCCTATGCATTTATATAAAACACGCCAAATAGAAGGGTTATTCAGCCACAGGCAGCTTGGAGTTCATGGTGATAGACAGGTCATATCAGAAACCTCATTTGGGGGCAGTTTCTATGACAAAACTGTATTCCCTCACAGGGACTGTAAGTCATATGACTGATTTAATAACAGCTTTGGGGCGGGGGGGGGGGGGTTTGAAGCATTACAATGTCCTGTTCCATGTGCACATCAACTGTGAGACACATTCTGATCACAGGAATGTTAAAACGTGGAGTGAGGGAGCCGGGCCTCTGACAATCGCGCTATTGTGTCAGGTCTGTTCCCTGGTGAAATCGGCCCGTCTTGGGGCCAGCAGTCCCAGAGCCTTGGCCCCTTCTGCTGCCCAGTCCTCCAAAACCACCACAGAAAAGCCCAGAATGACTGCTTCTTATCTCCCAGAGATGCCAGAGGGCCTGGCTCTGGGAATGCCTAAGGTCCCACCCAAGGTGGTCCTACTCCAACTTCTTCCAGGGAAGTCGTGTCTGCCATAGCCACTGTTAAACCTCCAACCCCACCCCCTCCTCCCGCCCGGGCCAGGCAGAGAGACCTATGGATTGAATGAACCAGTGGGTCATGAAGCAAGCCTCAGACCCGGGCTCTGGAGCCAGTGAGCAAGCCCCTCGACCCCGGGGTGCACACCGTGCCCCTCTGTGCCGTCCAGCTGAGGTCTATTCTGGGGCCGCTCCCCTTCCCTCCAACCTGGGCCTCCCCCGGGCCGCCACCCTGAGTGGATTAGGGGCCCTCAACTGCCCTATCTGGGTGTTATCACCTACGGTAGGAATGTCTGCTACTGTGGGCCCCTTCAGTGCAGGGACCTGTCTCCCTTGTGCCTGCTCTATCTCTAGCCCCAGGCAAAGGGAAAATGCTTCAGGAAATACATGGAGTAAATAAATGAAATCCTTGAATCTCTGTTTAGTGGTCTTGGGTCCTGGGCATTCAGAGGGGAGGTCACCCTTGCTCTAATCTTAAGAAGCTCAGTCTGGGGCAGGCAGCTGGACGGGAGCAGTCAGAGACCGGGGAGCAGGGCTGAGGGCAGCCACAGTCACTTTTGCAAGCTGGTGGAGGGAGGGAAGGAGGGACGGAGCTGCACACGGATGTCCTCACCAAGAGGTGGTCTTGAGAGGTTGCTGTAGGATGGAAGACGGGTGCGTGTCATGTGGGAGAAGGTGCGTGCAAGCAGGATGCAGACACCACCCAACGGGAGATTTAGACGGGTGGCCCTGGAGGTGCGTGCAGCGTGGACTGCCCAGGAGAGAGCTCCCAACGGCAGGGAGCCAGTTAGGACTGTGTGGGAAGCCGCTGGCCCCAAGCCCAGCTCCACTCTCGGCAGCTCGGTGGCCCTGGGCGAGTGGCTGCAACCCTTCCCTCTGTGCTCATCTGTGAAAGGGGCTAACTAACTCCAGTGCCGGGGGCAGTGCTTGGCCCAGTGCTCCAGGGATGAGCCCATCCTGTCAGGCTTCATGGCCCAGTGCTGGCCGTTCAGCCAGGCCCAGAAAAGCAGCTCCAGGCGAGGCCCAGATTTCCTGGGAAGCCAGCCTGGGGCAGTGCTGTCCACCCAGCCCCTGACCTCCCCTTCTGTCTTGGGGCTCCCCCAGTTCCAGGGCTCCAGAGCGCCCAGGCCCTGCCGGAAATGCAGCAGCCAACTCAGAAGCCCAGTTCTCAAATGGCTTCTGCAGACTCTCCGCCTCAGCTCTGCTGGCCACGGCTCCTGGCACACAGGGCTCAGCATGGAGACTTCGGGGGAAATCTCAAAATGGTTCCCAAATAACACGCCATGAAGAAAGTCACAGCAGCATCCTCAGCCCCTGGCAGAGGCAGCCAGCCTGACCACACCCCCTCTGGCCGATGATCTCACAGTGAGACCACAACCGGCCTCCGTGCACTCGGCCTTCCTTGGAGGCTGCAGTGCACCCGTGGCAGGAACACGGGGACCCAGGGCACCCGGCAACCGCGTCAGGCCTCCAGGCTCCTCTGGGGGATTTCTGACCCTGCACTGTCTGCCTCTCTGGTTGGTGCCTGTGTTCCCATCACCCACGACAGGGCTGGCCCAGGCCGTGGCAATACACAACCACTGGCTGATGGAGGTCAGATGGAGGGACAAATGGTCCATTTGAAGGTCTTATGACAGCTGAGCTGGCGGGTTTCAGAACTGGCACAGCCTCCCTGGGTGCCCACAGTCCTGGGGTGGGGGCTGAGTCACAGCACCCTGGGCTGGGAGGGCTAGCAGTTGGAGATCTGGTTAGCCCCTCCCTGGCCCCCAGGCTGGGGTGAGTCACTGAGGACAGATGATGCACAGTCCCTTCTCCGGGTCTTCCGAGGTGAGGCCGCCCCTGCTCATCCCAGTGCCCATTCTGGGGTCTCAGCACTTGCAAGATCAAGAAGCTCTTTCTAACATCCAACAAGACCCACCCTGTGCTGGCCCCAGAGCCATGTCTACTGATTCAGTCAACAGCGAGTGAGGCGTCGTCTGCATCCTGGCCATTAGACAAACAGACAGACAGGCAGCTTTTATTCCTACTGGTCGCAGGGCATGGGGCTGGCAGGGTCGGCCGAATGCCAGTCCCGTTACTTACTCCCAGTGACAGGCAAGCTACCTCACCTTTTGGGACCTGGGTTTCCTCTACGGCCTCCTGCAGACAAGGCCTGTCTTCAAGGTAAGGGACCAGAGGATGGGCTGCCCCATCGGGTCACTTTCGAGCTGTGAATAATGACATACGACAACAGGCCTCAGTCGCAGCCGACCAGGGCGTGTGACCCTCCACCTAGGGAGCGGCGAGAGCCAGGAGACAGCGCAGTGGCAACACAAGCTCACCACAGTGCTGTTGGTCACAGGGCCAGCAGCCCCCTCGGCCTTCTCTTCTGAACTTTTCCTTTATCTGACCCTGCCGTGTCCTGGGTCAGCAGTCCGCTTGGGTGCCGCTGTGCCAGCACGCCAGGTCTTTCAACCAGCTTTTGAAGGAACAGCCATTTGTCAACACTGGAGCTTTCACTGGTTTCTTTCCTGTCCTGATGTTGGTCTAAGGATCTTGATTCATCATCTGTTCCATCAGACTCACTAAAGCAAAGCTCAGGTTTCTAGCTTCCTGAAACCTGGCCGCCGGGGGCCAGCGGGCACTCAAATACCCAGTGGTGACTTCTCAGGCCTCCTGGGGGCTGGGACGCCTCTGGCCTGGACACCTTCTCCGCCTTTGTCTGCTCGGGGACCAAGCGGGGGGTGCTGGCTGAGGCTGGGGATTGGTCTGTGCATAGAGCCAGGTTTCATTTGAAGGTTCCCCCCAGTCTGCAGTCCTGGGGACCCCAAGAGCACTCCCTGCCTGGGGCAAGGGGTGCCAGAGGACACTCTCGGTGGGGTTCCCTCTCACCTGGGCACTTCGCAGCAGGCATGCTTTGGGGTGTACTTAGCAGTTCTGGGATTCTGGCACATGATTCATGGCCGTCAAACCTCAACGGTTCCCTCACCTGCCCGTGGGAGGATTGTCAGCCCTCCTCTGCTGTCGGCTTTAACAGCATCTTTGTGGGAACTAGAAAGCAGCTGTGATATAACTGTCCGGAACAAAGACCATGAAAGTGGGTTGTGTCCCCTAGAGTAACGAGTAACGGCTACCATGTATGTAATGTGCTTGGGCCATAGTGATAACTGGCTATCGTTATCATTTTTATTAGTTGAACTTTTCTCTTTCCTAGCTTTGGGTAAGAACTCAGAGTGTGCTCCAGGCCAGCAGCCTCTGCCACACCACAAGGCAGGAGGACACAGCTCCATTTTCCTAGCAATGACACTTCTTCCCACAAAGCGGCCCACAGCCTGGGCTGTGGCACAGAGGGACACGGGTGCACGGTGTGTGGCCCTACCACACGGGCCAAGCGGGGACGCTCGGAAGCAGCCCACCGAGGCTGGGAGGCCCCCCGCCCCCTCCGTGTGCAGAGGCCGTCACGCGGCGTGGTCATGCAGCCCCGCTGGAGGGGAGGGAAGCCCGTGCACAATGGAAACTCCTCACAACACGATGTGGAAAAGCAATTTCAAGAGTCATTTCTACTTTAATTTCAAAGCCAAGGAAAACAGTTGGATTTGCTTTTCTTTGTTGGTCATAGGAAGAAACTGAGGAGCCGGGCTTTGATAGGGGCTCAGCCCTCCTCCAGGCCTAAGATGGCTGGAATGTGGGGTGGGGTGGGGGGATTTCTCTGGGGATGCAATTAGTTGAATAAATATCAAGAGAGCAAAAGTAAACACACTCATTACTGCCCATTTAGAACTGCCAAGCCAGCAAAAGGCTGGGGGGTTGGAATCTTTAAGGAAAATAAATGCCTCGGAGGCCGAGGGCAGCGCAGGGGACGCGGTCCTCGGTGTGAGGCCGGCGGCTCCAGCTCGCTCAGCTTGGGCTCACCTGCCACGTCAGCCTGGGCAAGTCGCTCTGCCGGCCTGGGCTGCAGTGTCTCCGCTGGTCAAGGAGGGGAGTAGCAACCCCACAGGGGTACCTGGGACGACTTCTATGTCCGGCCCCCAGCACAGCGCCCTGTCCCTTTCCTTCCTTCCCAAAAGTCACCTAACTGCGAGTCGTCCTGCTGAGCCCAGGCCCCTCGCAGATAGAACAGTCAGACCCAGAATCCATCTTGCAGCTTTGAGACTGGTCCCACTGCTAGCAGTGTGGCCTGGAGCCAATTTCCTGACACCGTTTGGGCCTTCGGTTTCCTCACCCGCAAGTAGGCATGATACTAGTAACTAGCTCTGAATGTTTTGGTGATTAAATGAGATGATGCACCTGCAGAGGGTCTTGAGGACTGAAGCCGTGTGCAAGTGTTAGTAGTCAAATTTGGTTTACTCGTTCTGTGTGTGATACTGGGAACTGAACCCAGGAGCATTCTTCCACCAAGCTACACCCCCAGCCCTTTTTATTTTTTATTTTGAAACAGGGTCTTGCTAAGTTGCCAAGGGTCTTACTGAGTTGGTGGGGCTGGCCTCAAACCTGTGATCTTCCTGTCTCAGCCTCCCAAGTACTGGGATTACAGGTGTGCAACACCATGCCTGGCTTTGGTATACTTTTTGTGTGTGTGTGTGTGAATTGAACTCAGGGGCATTCCACCTCTAAGCTACACCCCCAGTCCAATTTTATTTGGATAAAGGGTCTCGCTAACTTGCTGAGAATCTGCCTAAGTTGCTGAGGCTGGCCTCAACCTGTGATCCTCCTGTCTCAATCTCCCAAATACTGGGATTACAGGCGTTTGCTACCATGCCTGGCTTTCAGTTTTAATCTAATGACCAAGAAATGCTCTTTCAAGAGTTCTTGGTTACGATTATGCCCGGATGTCTCTGTCCTGCCCACCCTGCGCGGGTACTGGGCAGGCTGCTAGGAACCCAGTCTAACAGTGGACTTTTTATAGGCCAGAAGGCTCTGTGCGCTGGGTCAAGACCCTCCTCCCTGGAGTGAGATGACAGTGGTATCTCCTCGTGGGATGATGATAAGGATCCAAGGAGGTGGTGAAAGTGCTCACCACACCACCTGACACTCAGCGCTGTCACTGTTTATATTGTTGCTGTTGTTTTGTTATTATGTCGTTATCGTGTTATTCCAATGCCTAGCTTCTCCTTCCTCCCTTCCTTTTTTTTTTTTTTTTTTTGTGGTACTGGGAATTAAGCCCAGGTGCATTCTACCTCTGAGCTATACCCCTAGTTCCATTTGAATTTTTATTGTGAAACAGGGTCTCACTAGGTTGATGAGAATATCACTACTTGCTGAGGCAGTCCTTGAACCTGGGATCCTCCTGTCTCAGCCTCCCAAGTACTGGGATTACAAGCGTGCGCCACCATGCCCGGCTCCAACATCTAATTTCTGCAATGCTTCCACATTGCCTAACAAGAGTGCCACATGGGATGGTCACTCCATTTCACAGAAGAAGTTCCGTTTTTAGGCTCTCAGGCCCCAGAGCTTTCCCAGGAAGCCGTGAGAGCCCATGCTTGGGAGGGGACAGAACTCAGAACTCAGTGATGAACGGCGCAGCCCTCCGGGGTCTGCAGGCCTGGGAAAGTTTGGAAATCAACTCTTTCCTGGAGCCAGGTTGCCTCCTGGGCCTCTGGCAGTTTCTTGGCTTTGGTGGAGGCTGGGCCCCCGTGGCACAGAGAGGTGTTTGTCACCACCATGGCAGGTAAGCAGCCCACAAAGGTGTGTGGCGGGCCTGCCTTAGCCTGGAGGGCGGCTCCTCCCCATTGTTCTGGGCAGGTGTGGCCACCAGTGCTGGAGCAGCCAAAGCCGTTGGAAACCAGGCAAACACTGCCAAATGCAGCCCGGTTTCCACTGACGTCACCGCAGCCCTACCGCCCGGCAGTGCAAACTAGAAGCTCTCGGACACCTCTTGGGCTGGCCCCGAAAGGCCCGAGCTGGCCACTGGGGCATGCTTGGGCTTCGACATTCAGTGGGAAATGGTCTGGCATGGCCCCCGGGAACCCAGGGTCTGCTTGCTACCTGCCCGCTAGCTGGCACGAGGTGGAGCCCGGAGCCAGCATTCACTGGAGGGCCCTCCAAGGGCCTGTGCCACGGCTAGTATCTGAGCACAGATGAATGCTCAATCGGAAAGTGGCCATGCCAATGCTTTTTTACCACTAAATACCAAATGAAGCCCGTTTGCCTTGTTGTGAGAGTTAGAAGGTTCATGCTCATCAGACGAGGGCTGAGTCCTGGCTGTGCCCCCCTCTAGCTTTGCGATCGTGGGCAGGTCCCTGAGCCTTCTCTGAGTCTCAGTTACCTCCTCTATAAAAGGGGAAAGTCATATCTACCATCAAAGGACACTGTGAAACAGGGAGGAGCACAGGCTCCAGCGCCCAGCGGGCACCGGGTCACGGATGTTAGGATGCTGTGAGGAAGTGCAGACGAAGCCCTCCTCTGTGCAGCTCAACCCCTTGGCAGTCTCTTGTCATGGGCTCCCGGCTCACTAGATCCCTCTTCACGGCCCTCCCCACCGCACAGCTACTGTGGCTGGGTGTGTCTTCCCATTCCACCAACAAGGGTTTGTTGAGCATCTACATACTCCAGGCCATGCACTAAGTACTGCAAATGGGACATGACCAAAACTGCCACTTCCTCTCCAGTCAAGGGGGCGGGGCAGGGACAGGTACCCCTGATGATGATGAGGGCTCTGGAGGGGGTGGGGGAGAGGTCACCATCTTCAATAAGAAGGGAGCATCTCGCTGAGAAGGGAGGATGTCGGCAAGGATCTGAAGTAGGCGAGGGGGTGAGAGTGAAGAAAGGAGGTGTGTTCTGAGCAGGGCAGCAAGTACACAGCCTGGAGGACCGGCCAGGAGGCCAGTGTGGCTGGAGGGGGTGACCCAGGAGGACGAGTCCGGGATGAAGTCAGGGGGAACTCAGAGTCACTAGCTTTCCCTTTAAAATGGAGAGCCACTGGAGGCTTGAGAGAGTGACCCAATGTGACTTCTGCAAAGGGTCCCTTTGGCCACTGGGTTGAGGACAGACTGTAGGGTAGGCAGGGCAGGGAGAAGAGTCACTTGCTCTTGAATTTGGAAGAGCTCACTTGGACTCCTGCAGTAGCCCAGGCAAGAGGCGAAGGGAGGCTGCACCAGGGTTGTGGCAGGGCAGGCGGGGAGAAGCAGTATTCTTGGAATGCTTCTAGGACATCGCTATCATAATCTGGTGGTGAATTAGATGCAAGGTATGAAAGATAGAAAGGAGTTGAGGACGACTTCAAGGTTTTCGTCTTGAGCAAATAGAATGGAGTTCCCATTTACTCACATAGGAAAAACTGGGAGAAGGAGGTGGGGGCAGAGGTGTGGGAAAACACAGGACAAGCTGCATCGGAGATGCCTCGCAGACACTCGCACGGAACTATCAAAGAGGCAGTGGGTGTAGGAGGCTGGAGCCAAGGGGAGAGCCCAGGCTGGAGAAACAGCTGTGGGTGTGATCCTGCTTGCAGGTAACCAAGCCTGGCCAAGATCTCCAAAGCAAAGAAAGTCTGGGGACAGAGCTCTGCATCCCCAACGTTAAGAGGACAGGAAGGTGAGGCTGCACCGGCCAAGGAGGCCAAGCAGGAGCAGCTGGGAAGGCAGGAAGACAGACTGCCCCGGACGGGAAGCTCCAGAAGCCGAGCGGCAGCGTGTGAATGAGGGCCAGGGCAGGAGGCTCAACCTGGCGAGCAGAGGCCACTGGCCACCCGCTAGAGTACCCGGGGTGGAGGGAAGGGGCAAGGGCTGGCAGGGCAGGTTCAAGAGGGATCAGGAAGAAAGGGGCTTTCTGGGAACCATGAATGTAGGCAACTCTCTAGAGGCCTTTGTCAAAAAAGGGAGCAGAGAAATGGGGCGGTATCTGGAGAGGAGTTTGTGCAAGTTGAGAGAAACAGCGGCAGGAGTGTTGGAGGAACATGACGATGTGGGAGAGACGGGAGGACTGCCGGAGCAGCGCCCCGGAGGGGCGAGAGGAGGGGCCAGTGCACATCGTGCCCGCCCTCTTGGCCCATCTGCTTCTTATGCATCCCTTGAGGGGCAGCATGAAGGTCACTTTCTCAGGGAAGTGTTCCTGACCCTCGGATGAGGTCAGCTTCCCCTGATGCCCTTTCGCAGCACATGATGCTTCTGCCTCGCAGCGCTTGAGAACTCTGTGATGTGGAAGCCCCGTGAGGGCAGCGCTGGCCCCGTCTAGTCCGCAGCTGAGTCCCGGCAGTTAGCACGCTGCACGGCGCACTGTAGTGGTCAGTGGACATCTGGAGAAGAGGTGGACGGTCCAAGAACAGAACCAAAGCGCATCTGGAGACACGTGTCTGTGTTTTGCTTCTGTTTGATTTAATCACGTTGCAAGGACCAGGGCTCTGCAGTCACTGGCTGCTGCAAATATTTGGATTTAGAAGAACTCAGTTGTTTGTTCCTGTTTGGGCTCTGTAGCTTGGCTAACACATGGACCAGGGCCACGTGACCGGACACATCCTTCTATTGACATTGTCCACTGCAAACAGAACACATTCCATACTGTGTCTAGCAATTCATTCATTTAACAAATATTTGCTGAAAGCCTGCCCAGCGCCATGTTCTAGGGATACGAAGTTGAGTGGGACCCAGTTCCTGCCCTCATGGGCCTTGAGGTCCAGCAGAGGAGACCACACAGCAGTGTGACACATCATAGCTGTGACAGGTGTTACATGGGGAAAGCTTGTGTGTTCCGAATATAGAATGAGGAGCCTTGCAGGTCAGAGCATTCCGCAGCAGAGGAGGAGGGAGATGGGACTTTCTTCCCTCTGTCTGGACGGATGTGGTTCTCAGGCTCCAGGAGTGGCGGGGCCATGGCCCCGGCCTCCAGACACCCGGGCTCTCACTTTTCCTTTCACTTTTCTTTTCTGTCCTTGCTGAGGCCTGCTGTGTCATGCTGCTTCCAGAATGGCTGTCTCCTCTGACTTCAGGAGGGTAGAATGTGGGCTGCCAAAGCTGCATTTGGGGAGCAGCTGGCCTGGTGAGCGGCTGGCATCGGGATGGCACAGGTCCCGGCAGAGATAGGCCCCTCGCTGATTCTCTCTCTGTTTACTTCCAGGCTTTTGTAGATTCCATTCACAAAGAAGAACCGCCACACCACGAGGACCATGAGGCCACTGTGCGTGACATGCTGGTGGCTGGGACTGCTGGCCACCCTGGGAGCTGCCACAGGCCCCGAGGATGGTTTCGAGGGCACAGAAGAAGGCTCGCAGAAAGAGTTCATTTACCTCAACAGGTACAAGCGGGCGGGCGAGTCCTCGGACAAGTGCACCTACACCTTCATCGTGCCCCAGCAGCGGGTGACGGGCGCCATCTGCGTCAACTCCAAGGAGCCCGAGGTGCTCCTGGAGAACCGCGTGCACAAGCAGGAGCTGGAGCTGCTCAACAGCGAGCTGCTCAAGCAGAAGCGGCAGATCGAGACGCTGCAGCAGCTGGTGGAGGTGGACGGCGGCATCGTGAGCGAGGTCAAGCTGCTGCGCAAGGAGAGCCGCAACATGAACTCGCGCGTCACGCAGCTCTACATGCAGCTCCTGCACGAGATCATCCGCAAGCGGGACAACGCGCTGGAGCTCTCACAGCTGGAGAACAGGATCCTCAACCAGACGGCCGACATGCTGCAGCTGGCCAGCAAGTACAAGGACCTGGAGCACAAGTACCAGCACCTGGCCACGCTGGCCCACAACCAATCGGAGGTCATCGCACAGCTGGAGGAGCACTGTCAGCGGGTGCCCGCCGCCAGGCCCGTGCCCCAGCCGCCCCCCGCCGCCCCGCCCCGGGTCTACCAGCCTCCCACCTACAACCGCATCATCAACCAGATTTCCACCAACGAGATCCAGAGCGACCAGAACCTGAAGGTGCTGCCACCGCCCCTGCCCACCATGCCCGCCCTCACCAGCCTCCCATCCTCCACCGACAAGCCGTCGGGTAAGTCTTCTTGGGATCCTGTCCCTGCGTGGGCCTCAGAGCCAGGCGCCAGGCTTTCCTTGGCTGTGCCACAAGTGGGGGAAGAGCGCGGCCAGCTGAGGCCAGGCCAGGGGCTTGCGCAATCCCCTAGCAATCTCTTGGTGAGGGAGGGACCACACTGCTGTGACGGATGTTTAAAGGTAGAACCAACCGGGAAGCAGGGGGTCTCGGGATGAGGCACAGAAGCCTGCGTTTCCCCAAGCTCTGCACGAGATGCTCTGAGTTGGCAACTAGGGTGTCTCTCTTGCAGGCTCCTGTCCCGTGCAGGGCCCGGAACTGGCATTCCATAAATGTTACCCAATACACAGTAGGCCAAGGGGAAAGACAATGTTATCATGTTAAAGATATGCTAACACATGCTGGGCCCTGGGGCATGGGAAGGGACGCTTCCCAAAGCCCCTGAGTTGCCTACACTCTGGTGCTGCCTGGGAGGCTTCCATATACCTTTAAAGACATGTTCCATTCTAAATAGGGTAATTTCGAATACTGTGATGGAGGAGGAAGGGGGTCCCTGGCAGGTGGGGAAGCTTAACCAAGATACTGGCACTGGGCATTTTTCTGTGTGCTACCTAATTAACCCTGCAGCTCCTTGGGGGCAGGTAGAGTAACCTGCTCACACACTCCACACTCGGGATCCTCAGGCTGCATTTGAATTCAAGCCCGCCTTTCCTTCCTTCCTTCCTTCCTTCCTTCCTTCCTTCCTTCCTTCCTTCCTTCCTTCCTTCCCCCTTCCTCTCTCCTCTCCCCTCTCCCCTCTCCCCTTCTCCCTCCCTCCTCTGTCCTCTCACTTTCTTTCTGTTCTTGGGATTGAACTAGGAGTGTTCTACCTCTAAGATAGAGCCCAGCCTTATTTAATTTTATTTTTATTTTGAAATAAGTTTTCACTAAGTTGCTGCAGGTCTTGCTAAGCTAAGACTGGCCTTAAACCTGAGATCCTCCACTCTGGGCCACTCCCAAGTACTGGGATTTTAGGAGTGTGCCACTACACCCGGCCAGGCCTTTACATTTTAAATCTTGAGCTGAGTTCTCTGTGCTCATGGACTCTGGAAATCCTAAGTAAGGGGGAGCGGGCCAGAGGCTGCCTCCCAGAGTGCCAGACTCCTGGAGGCTGGCCTCTCATCCAGCAGGCTGCTATGTGAGAAGTACATTCATCTTTGCAAAAGCTGACTGTGTACCTGCTCTAAGTTGGTGCTTTGGGTACCACTTCGTTGTATAAGCAGGGAGATATTTTTACTGAAAATATCCTGTTTTATACTTATTTCACACTTTTATAAATAACCACCAGTACTGGCAAGAGCAGTTTCTTGCTAATTTCAGAGAGGACCTGAACCTGCATGCAGGAGGGTGGCCAGTGGGCAGGACAGGGGTGGGGGTAGAGGACAGCTAGACCTCTGCAGGCAGAATGTCCACCATGACACCTCGAAGCGAAGACCTGGACGGGGTGGGAGTTGAGAACAGACGCCCTGGAGTAGACCAACCTGGGTTCAAATCCTGCTACCTCCACTGACTAGTTCTGGGATGTTAGGCAAGTCACTCTGTCTTCTGGACCTCAATTACCTCATCTAAAGCTTCAGGTAGGCTTTATTTTAATTTATCCCCAGTTGACAGTTCTAGGAAATAAAAAAAAAACTGCAAAAATTGTGTTTTGTTTTCTGATTTTGCATGTGTGCAGTGCTAGAGACTGAACCCCGGGCCTTGTGCGTGCTAGGCAAGCCCTCTAAGACTCTCCAAGCCAAAAACTATTTAGCAACAGTGCCTGGGCCCACAGTAAGCTGGGTCTCCTTTGATGTTGGTCTCTTCAAACAAGGCGACTAAAATAAACAACCCCTCTTCAGCTGGCATTCAATGGCTGCCGACTGGTCTCTGTACATATGCCTGTCTTGCATCAGAAGCCCCAAAGAGGGTAGGGTGTGTTAACATGTCTTAATGGAGGCCTCAGAGGGCAAAACGTGCCCTTGGGCCCCAAACGAAGGCTCAGCTGTGGTTACAATCCTGACATGAGTCAGGCTGCTCTCAGCGGTTACTCAGTAGGTCTCCTCTTGCCGAAACACCTCTGGTTTCTAGCTCAACAATTTCAGCACATTCCTGAGCTTGAACTAAGCTGGTAGATACAGAGTGTGAGAATAAAGACCTCGGTTTGCGTCCAGGTTCTACCCCTGGTTAGCTGTTTGCTCATGAGAAAGCTATTCAACTCCTCTGAGCTTGGATTCTCTCCCTGTAGAATGTGACCAGAGCCAGAACCTCAGAGGGTTATGTCCTGGAAGCTCAATAGAGTCGAGCATGTAATATTCCGTCATGGGGTGCGGCCCACAATGGCTGAGCCCTACTTCATGCTGGTCACAGCGCTGGACTTGGGGTTCTCCAAAGTAGTCTGGGGAGGTGGCAGGTGCATGAATGCATCTGGAGTTCATCCAATGCCCTTCATTTCTAGTCTCTAAAATAAACAATCCCTCTTCAGCTGGCATTCAATGGCTGCCGACTGGTCTCTGTACATATGCCTGTCTTACATCAGAAGCTCCAGAGGGTAGGGTGTGTTAACATGTCTAAAACCAGCACATCTGGTCTCACATAGGATTTCTCTGGGAGGGAACATTGGTGAGGCTAAAAATTTCCAGAACGTTGTGAGCATTTATAGGGTCAACTAAGTACCTGAAGGCAGAGACGCCACTGTGTGATATCCCGGTGTGCTAAGTGCCCCTCAGAGGGGACACTGAGGCAGAATGACAGAGTCTGCCTTCAGGGAAGGAAGGAGTGGGCAGAGGTGGGGCTTCTGCATTACATCTTGAAGGATTTGTAAGAGCTTAGCGGGCAGGCCTGGTGGGGAAACCAAGTCACTAGTGGGTCCCTGATGGAGATGAGACCCAGGGACATAGCCCTGCTCCCGGCTTCTCACATGGCCCCGGTCTCCTGATTCTTGGTGTTTCTCATGGGCATGGACACAGGTATGGGAGCCCGTGGGCTGCTGTATCCGAGTTTTCCACACGCACCTGCCCTTTCTCTCCAGCTTAACGACGCACACGGCATGGGAAGGAGTGGCAGCCATCATTATGGAAATAACTCGAATGGACTCCAATTTATCTCTTTCTCTAAAGCAAAGCCCCCCCCCAAATGTCGGTACTTGACCATTAGTAGCAAATATCCTGTGACCCATCTCACCACTGAGCCCCCACACAAGCACGGACAGCTGGGGGCGGGGAGCAGGGAGGGCCCCGCCGCTCTGGAGACTGGACTAAGCTAGGAGGAAGAAGCAGATGGTCTCCCTCTACTGAGCGTCAGCCCAGCCAATCGGCAGAGAGCTCTTATCAGGCCTCTTCTGAGCTCGGGCAGGTTCTGATCTTAGGAGACAAAACCCTCTCTGTGCTCCCCGACAGAGCCTTTATTCTCAGGGCCATCGCTCAGCCAGAAACACCTTTGCAATTAAACACCTTTGCACCCAGGCCTTGGCAGCCTCTGCCCTTTCATTCCGTAGCCTGGGAGCCAGCACTCCCCCCGTTGTCTGGGCTGCTCAGCGCGCCTTTCCAGGGGACGAGCAGCCATGGCCTCTTATCTAAAGCT
Source organism: Graphiurus murinus (assembly GCA_004027655.1). Classification (NCBI taxonomy): domain Eukaryota; kingdom Metazoa; phylum Chordata; class Mammalia; order Rodentia; family Gliridae; genus Graphiurus; species Graphiurus murinus. The sequence goes on from PVLC010018152.1 coordinate 23,028, forward strand.
CCGCTCACCGCTTGTTCCTGGCCACAGCGAGACAGAAACAGGCTGGCACCAGGCCGGGGTCGCTAAGAGCCACGGTGAGGGGCCTGGGCAGCTCCTGGCTTCCTGGGCTTCTCCCTTGGGCTTTGTCCTGCCTCCCTTGGGGCTGGCCAGACCGAGGGCGTTTGGGTTCAGATATAGCATGTGATGCGGCCTGCAGCCCTCTCCCCAAGGGTCTTGTTGCAGCTGTCAGAGGACAGCTGCCAGCGCCATTCCCTAAGAGGCAAAGGAAAGGGCAGGATGGGCTCTGAGCTCACCCGGGCAGACACACACACACACACACACACGCCAGCCTCCCGTCACGGCGCCCGGCCCAGAGACTCACGGGAGGAACAGTCAGTGCCGCTGCAGTGCACCGCAGAGTCAGGCCTGGCGGGGAGCGAGGGTGGGCACTTGTAGCTACTGTCTCTTCTAAGACAGAGAACACAAGCTTCCCAGTTGGTTTCTCGGCAGATAAAGAAGGAACCATAGAATCATAGAATAGCGGAAATGTTAGGGCCCCACAGATCCCCCAGCTAGGCCCTCCTGCCCCAGGGCAGAGCTGAGACCAGTCCCTGGACTTGTAACTTCCAGGTTCAGAGAGGTCAAGTCCCTTAGCCAGGATGACACAGCTAGTAAGTGGCTCAGCAAGGAACAGAGCGGGTCTGTCGGGACCACTCTGGGGTCCTGCACATCCACGGAGAGGCGGGAGGGAAACTGGTATGAAAATTGCCCTTCGAATTGCCCTTCGAATGCTTGCCGTGGCCCCGCCCACCAGGGGCCTGACCTTCTGTCGCTGTTTTATGGTATTGGGTTCCAGGCAGCCCCTTCAAGAGGAGCTCTGGGGGAGCTGGCGGGTGTCCCTAGAGCACTCAGTCTGTGCTTTGAGCCCCCCAGGACCATCGCCCCTCCTTAGCCGGCAGCACCAAGGGAGCACCCCATATGCGCCTGACTCCCAGGGAAAGGGCGAGGCAGAGGCTACAGATTAATTTCAACTCAATCTGGATGCATCTCTGGGGTTACGTCTTACTCAGCATTTCAACAGAGAGCTGTCTTTCCAGAGTCAAGCCCGAAGACCTGGTATCTAGCTCTCCACGTGTAAAATCAGTAGCTGTGATCTTCCCTTGGGACCACACAGCTTCAGAGATAACACAATGAACACGTGGAACTACCCCTCTCTCGGCCCAGGCCTCTAGAGCCAGGGGGGACTCGGACACCTTCAACCGGAGTGTTCAGAGAGGTCAAGAAAGGTAGCCAAGATGACACAGTGAGTCAGTGGCTCAGCTGAGACTCAGACGTAGGCGGATTTTCTCCCCTGTATTTTATCTCACGCACCCTGTACTGTAGGAAGAACGCACATCAGACTGTGGTTCCCCAGCACAACAGTATGTTTTGGAATAGAAAATGAGGCAGATGACACTGTGGCTCCATTCTTTCTGGCTATCAAGCATCATTCCAGGGAAGAGGAGCGGGCCCCATGAGCGGATGGTTGGGCTCCAGCAGCCTGGGCTCCCAGGCCTGAGCACCGCAGAGAGCCTGGGGTGCGGTGCTACTGGCGGGCAGGGCGACTGTGGCTGCCCCTGGCTCAGATGTACCCTCCAAGGCCGCAGAGGCTGAGGGGAAAGCCGCACCGGCCTCCCGACTGGCCTCCCGACCAGCCTCCCGCCTCCGGGGCACACGCTGTTTCCCTTGTACCATGCTCCCCCACCCTGTCTAGAAAATGTTTTGCTAAACAAAAATTATTCCCCAATTCATTGCAAACTACGTAATGCATTGATGCTGTGGAGAGCACTCATTCTTTGCTAGCTCCTTCTGAAACAAAAGCCCCTGGAGGAGGACGGTTCCAGAGGCAGTGCTCCTCCTGGCTCGCCTTTCTCCCCCTCCTCCTCTGGTGGCCTGGGATGCATCACAAAGAGCCTTTGAATGGATGGAACGCTATCCCTCCACGCGGCAGGCAGGCCGTTTTCCAGGGATGACATTGGTGCCCCTGGTATTTGCAGCTACAGGAGATAAACTATCGACGTTTTACTGTTAGAGACCTGGGGACCTGGCGCCTCGTGCCTTGGAAATCCCAACAGTTTGGCATTTGGCAAACTGGCAGTAATCTAGAAATCCTGGAGATTGGCATCTGTAGCAGCTTGCTAGTCACACAGATGGATCGTTTGTGGCAAGTTTATGTAGTAGACTGCACTATAGCCCTGAGAGGCTGGGGAGGAAGGAAGGGAGGGAGGGCAGAGCAGGATTAAGTTAGCATCACACTGCTGAGTGTTTAAACATCAGTGGGTGGGGCTGCTGAGCCCAGTGGGCAGTGCACTACTGGAACAGTAATGAAATGCACCTGCAGGGGTTTCTACCCACATCAACAATGCACGCAGGCTGCAGGGACCTGCTTATGAGACACTGGAGACCTCTCTCCCCAATCTCTGCGTCACTGTTACCTCGGCCCTCCTCGGGGTGAATCTGGACAAACACTATGTTGATACTAAGCCTGATGGTCCTCTCTCTGAATCTCAGGAAGAGACAATGGAGTTACAGAACCTGAAGAGGTTTTATGTTATCCTTTTTTAAAAACATGAATAAGTGAGCCAGGCATGGTGGTGCATGCCTGTAATCCCAGTAGTTGGGAGGTTGAGACAGGAGGATCTCAAGGTTGAGGCCAGTCTTAGCAACTTAAAAAGAGACCTTGTTTCAGAATAAAAAATAACAAGGGCTTGGGATGTAGCTCTGTGGTAGAGCATTCCTGAGTTCAATTCCCAGTAGCACCACCAAAACAAACAAACAAACAAATCCCACTAATTTTCCTTTAATAGTTTTTTTGTTTTGTTTTTGTTTTTGGTACTGGGGATTGAACCCAGTGGCATTCTACCTCTGAGCTATACCCACAGCCCTTTTTATTTTTTTTACTTTGAAACAGTGTCTAAGTTACTGAGGCTGGTCTAGAACCTGTGATCCTCCTGTCTCAGCCTCCCAAGTACTGGGATTACAGGTGTGTTCCACCATGCCTGGCTCTGCCTTTAATAGATTTTTAAGACAATAAGTTAAAATTATTGTACATGCAGAGAAAAAAGTTTGTGAAGAAGAGAATTTTAGTTTAAATCATGAATATGCTCATTTAAAATTGTTGAAAGTGTCTTAAGTGGATTCCCCACCACCTGGCCATCTCGGACAATACTACCGCCTCTCCACTACAGACCGCCCAGGCGTCCCCACAGCGCAGGAGTCCCTGCCAGGCTTGGTACGGATGCTGATGGCAGTCTGCTGCGGGGTTCCCGTTCCCAGATGGCTCTCACGCTGGAAGAGACAGATGAGGGAATCACAGCTCATGCTGGTGAGCAGGAGGAAGGCGAGAAGGCGGCAGAGCACTGGGTGGCTCAGCACCGCTGCGCTGGGAAGACTGACCTGGACTCACGGCCCTGACAAGGTGCCTGCCCCCGAGGAGCCCACGGCCTGCTGGGGAGACAGACCCCAACGATCCTCGCACGGCACAGTAACCGCAGCGCAGCTCTCGGGAGGAACCTGCGCCCAGAAGGCAGACCTGGGCTCCAAGCCAGACCCTGCACGTTCCAGCTGTGCCATCCCTGAGCTGCCCCGCCATGGCCGGGCTTCGTGAGGACAGAAGGAAACAGCGTGCCAGGCGGCACCCTGCATGTGAAGGGCTCTCCAGATACGGCCATCGTCATTTTTACTAAATTCTGGTGCGCATGTGTACATATGGCATCTCGGGAACCCCGATCAGGATTATGTGGCTCTTCTGGGGAGGGGGCAGCTTCCTGGAGGAGCCGATGAGGGAAGCTGAGGCCTTGAGGTGTCCCTCAGAGCCACTGCCACCAACAACCAGGACTCGTGGAGACCAGGCTTGGTGCTGGGGAAATGTCCTGTTTTCTGAAGGAGAAAAAGGACGTAATGCCACAAATTACATACCAATCGGCTTGTGGTCCAGCCCCAGTAGGATGACAGAACAGAATATGAAGAGAGGCTTGTACATGTGTGGGAGACGCAAGCGTGAACAATGAAAGCCAAGAGAGACTCTTTAAGAAGCTGCAGAAGCCGGTCCCCTGCCTTGGAAAGGGTTAATACCTGGGCCAACCACAGGACCGTCGACCACTTGCCCAGCTTTCCTGGGTTGCAACTGGGTCTGATATGTTCTTCCCTGAGAACCTGGCCATCCTTACTGGTGTCCGGGGGCCAGGGAGTCCCTGCACTGCTCGCCTCCAAGACCTCCTCCCAGGCAGCCTTGGTCACCACTCACCCACTCCCCCAGTCCCCAGAGCCCCTGCAAGCTCGCACCTCTGCACACAGTAAGGCTGCCACGCCCTTTCCAGTCTGACTGCTCTTCTCCTCCTGCCCCACTGCGCGGCTGCGTGCCTCTCAGAGTGTGCTTTGGAAAGCCACACTGCAACATCTGTGTGTCCTGAGGTCAAATAGGCACTGGCAGGGCTTTTTTAAGCCCCTTCATGGGCCCTAAGGGCTCTCGGGAAGCCGGAGACTCTATCAAATGCACTGAAGTGTACCCACCTCTCACATCTAATATAATTTTTACTGTAACAATTTTGAACGGATTTGAATAATTTTGCTTTTGAAATTACTTGGCTCAGAGCAGCTCAGTTTATGGTTGGCTCTGATTTCTCAGCAAACATCAGGCAGGTTCAGGAATTCTTGGGAAGTGAGAAAAATCTAACCTACAAATTGTTTTCAAAAGTAATAACATTTTTATGAAGGCTAAATTTAACAATTAGAGAACTTGACAAGATGTTACACTTTGTAGGGATTTAATTATATACTAATAAATTTTGAAACTGAAGTTTTCTTTTCATATTTGAGAGCCAATAAGCTTTTTTAGGCCTCAAACATTTTTATAAACTCTAAAAAGCTCGATGGCCCCAGGCACGGTGCCACCGCCTGAGGACTGGAGCAGCCTAAGGAGCGGGCAGGGGCGCTTGGACCTCTTCCCTGAACGACCAGAAATGATATTCATGATGTCAACTCCCGGCTCTGTAGGAACCAGAGATGCCCTAGGCAACCTACAAGCTGCTCCTGTGTTTCAGTAATTGTTTTTGGACTCTGGTTCAGTGAAAAGTGCAACTGACATAGAATACACGTGGCCAGAATCAAAATACCATCCCGCCAAGCATCTGGGTAAATGAGGTGTGAGCACCAGATAGACTGGTCCTTACGGGTCCCACCCGGGGCCTGTCCTCTGCCCTCATGGGACTCCCGGGGTCCTGATGCCAGCCAGGGTGGGACTCACACCTAAGTTGTCCCCGTGCCTGGCACTCGGATGGAAAAGTTTGAGTAGACAATATCAGATCCAATTTTAACAGTTAATCACTTCTGTTAGAAAAATGTTTCAGGGAGTGGAGAAAAGGGCCTTTGGAGACAGACCATCAGTGAGACTAACTGAAACCCGTACACGGTGCGCATGCAAAGGCGCGTAGCTTGGTGATGCCACAGAAGCCTTTCCCTGGGCTGATGTCAGGGCTAGGACATCCCCGGGCCCAGCGCCCTCTGCTTGGCCTAAGATGGTCGGGTCTGGAGGCTTGGGGCTGGCTGAAGGATTGAGGAGCCTGTGGACAGTGGCCAGCCCAGCTCACGGCCCAGAAGGCCTCTGAGCTCCTTGGCACAGCCAGAGGGGACAGGCAGACCTCCTGCTCACACAGGCCTGGTCAGATGCGCAGAGCCTCGTGGGGCTGCACTGAAAGCCACTGCAGCCCTGAGCCCATTTCCACGGGGCCTGGGTGGGTGAGTCTGGCTGAAGCAGGCTCTCCCCAGACCACAGAGAGGAAAGGGAAGAGGAAGGTACCAGAAAGGCCCTGCCTGGAGGTGTTGAACCCTGAAGCTGCCAGTAAGGAAGTGGGCCCTGGTTTCCTGGGAGGCTGCCTGCCCTGTGTGCTTGTGCCTCCATCAAGAACTTCAGAGAAGAAGCCGGGCGTGGTGGCGCACGCTTGTAATCCCAGTACTTGGGAGGCTGAGACTGGAGGATCCAAGTTCATGGCCAGCCTCAGCTACTTAGTGAGGCTCTCTGCAACTTAGTGAGACCCTATTTCAAAATAAAGAATAAAAAATAGAGCTGGGGTGTAGCTCGGAGGTAGGATGCCTCTAGGTTCAATCCCCAGTACTGAAAAAAAAAAAGTCAAGAACCTCAGAGGAGAGAACGGGGCAGGGAGGAGCTTGGGTACTCAGCCTGGATCACCTCTGATGCTGGACAGCGTCCACAGGCCAAGCCCTTGTGTGCCAGCATCCCTTGTCCTCTCTCCCCGGCCCCAGGTCCCCAGGGAGCCACACAGACTCAGCTCGGCCATGGCGGCCACGCTGCTCTGCTCTTCACGCGGAGCCCTCCAGCTACGGGGTAAATGTGGTCTTTATGGAGGTCCGCTCCGAGCCCAGGTGCTGCCGAGTTAGCGCTGGCCTGGTGCTCTCGGCCCAGCCGCCCCCTCAGAAGAGGCGCCAAGTCAAACACCGCCCGGCGCCCGCACCGCTCCAAGGGGCAGCTTTGCCCACTGCACACCCGGAATGCGTCTTCGCTGACAAAAAAAGATCCGCATTCTTTATTTCAATACATCTTTGTGGCCTTCTCCACTGAAATTCTGACTTTTAAAATATACGCCTTGTGGGAAATCTCCATTAGCAAATAACCTTGTGTTTAGTATCAGAAATTCAGAAACAAACGTAGTAACATATGTGTGACTGTGTGTCTGTGTGTGACTGCGTGTCTGTGTGGCAAATAACTTCCACCATGTCAGCTTTCACCTATCAAAGGGAAAAGCTACTCTCCAGCGAGCACTTGCCCTGGCCAGCCCCTGTGGAGTGTTCCATGTCGGTGAGATCCTCAGGGAGAGCTAGTGGCCTCTCCCCGTTTTATAGAAGAAGAAACTGAGGGTCAGGGAGGAACTTGCCCAACTCATAGCGTGAGGAGGTGAAGCCACCGAGATGTGACTCCAGTCGGAAGGCCTTCCTTTTGCCAGCACCAGGCTTCCGAACTTGTGGATTCCCCAGTCAAGAGTCGGACGCCTCGCCTGGGCCTCCACAAGGGCGTTAGTCGTATGTACGATGACAGATTTGTTGTTGCGTTATTTCTGTTACGGGGTGGATTTGTCACTACTGTATTTGCATGTAACAGATCTGCCTCGCGCCTCCCTCCCAGCTGCAGATCACTCATCAGAGCAGGATGTGCCGACTCAGCTATTTTAAGGGAACCACATGATCATTTACTGCTGCCAGCTTTTCAATGCAACCTATTTTGGGCTAATTTCCACCCATCGTTTATGTTTTTGACCTTTGCCACTGGTGCCTTTAGTGGAAGAAAAGGGAATATATTTGAGCGCGTGAGATTTGGCGTTTCTGAGGGAAACTGGGGACACGGTTCTTGATGGAAGTTGACAGACCCTAGTGTTCTGCAAAGTGTGGGCTTCGGGACATGCAGAAAGCCTCTTCAATAGCAGAAAGTGCCTAATAGTTCTGCACCACTTTATACCTACCCATGATTGTAGAAGGCCTTAAGGTAAAAAAAATTATTAGACTTGCATTAAAAAGGGGGGGACTTGTATATCATAAGACACAGTAGTTGATAAATGGGCAAAGGATATCAGAAGGTAAATAGAAAAAAACCCAAATTATCAATAAGATTTTTTAAAAAAATGTGATTTAACATCTTGACAAAGAAGAACTACAAGTTTTTTTTTTTTAACCTGACTGGTAGGTTAAAAATTTAAAAATGAGTCCTTAGGACACCAAGGTCAGAGCCTGGGCCCCAGAATTGAGTTCACTCAGGTCGGGGAGAAAGAAGGGCTTTAGAGTGAGCTCCGGACCTGGGGGCACAGACCCACCCTGCCTCTTATGGTCCGGCGACCTCAAGGTCCCCTCAGGTCCCTGGGCTCTGGTTTCCTCATCTGCAGGTAGAGGCTCAGGGTAGAAATACTCAGGTAGTGCTTGCAACAGGGTCCAGTACATAGAAAATGTTCAGTGCATGCGCGCTATAGCTATTGCTTTGTTGTTATTACTACCACCTCAGACTGGACTCTTTCAGAGCTAGAGGTTCATAACCTGGGCTTGGGGGTCTATTTACCTTCTGAAACTGATTACATAATTGTATGAGTTGGTGCCTTTTTGGAATAGAGAGTCTAGACCTTTCCCCAAATTCTTAAAGGAACTAGAGACCCCCAAACCTTTTGAAACACTTGCCTTTCAAAAGAGCCCTGTGTCGGTATGCCAAAGGTGAAGCTGAAGCCATGGATGGCGCTCATGACAGAGAGCAGGCCGGGGACCGTGAGGCCCATTACTTCCCCGAGGGGCCTCCAAAGCCTCCCTGCCTGGCACCCCTTCAAGGACAGTGCAGCCGTTGGATGGCCCAGGGGCCCTAGGGCTCTGGGGGAAGGCCTTGTTTTCGGTGCAGCTTGCTTTCGGTGGGCGTTATTCCGCAGCCTCCTGCCGGACCTCCCGCCGCTGGCAGTCCCCAGCGCTCCATCAAAGGCCCCGCCTGCACTGCTGACCTGGTGAAGGGCTGGCCGGCCTCCTACGCCCGCCTGCTCTGCTCCAGCTGGGGGGACAGACTCCCATTCTCTGCCTCGGTCCCTGGGGCTTGGGCCAAACACAACTAAAACCTTTTTCTCTTTCCTCAGTGCTCTTCCTGGAGGTCTGGCCTCCTCTTCCCCAGGACGGATCCTGAGGAGGGCAGGAAGTGGCGCCGAGGGAGGAGGAAAGGGCGCAGCTGTGTGTGCCATGCCTTCTGCCTGGTGTTGGTGGGGGGTGGTGCTGGGGTCCTGCCCCATTCCCTGTGTAGGGAGAGGGCTGGGGGGAAGAGGGCACCCTCAAGGAGGAAGAGGAGGCTGTGGCAGACTGTCAGCTCACACACAGCCTCCAGAGAGGCCCCCACCTTGCCCGTCCAACCATGGCGTGTGGACTGGTTGAGCCCCACGCCAGCCAGGAAGGAAGCGGAGAAGCTAGAGCTGAGTGCACCTGCTGCGAGGGCACCTCCCTGCCCCCACAGAGCGAGACAGGCAGGTCTCCCCAGGAACTGGGGTGGAGAGAGGCCAGGCAAGGCCAGCTCCCCCTGGCTGGCCACCAGAGCACCCCTACCCTGCCCCGGGCTTCCGCACCCAGAGCTGTCCCTGTTCTGGCTGGGACTCAATCAATAGACATTGAACGGACATAGGAATTGATAGCGTAAGATGGAATTTTCTTAGCACTTCTGATCTTAACCATTCTCAGCCTGGGGAATAGTTTGAAGAGAGTGAAACAAAATGTGGCAATTTCATTTATTTTAAACTATGCGGCTGAATGACTAGGTCTGGAGAAACTCATGAAGTTCCCTCAGATCAGTAAGGAAGACCCCAGCTTGTCTGGACCTGGATGGTTCAACTCTGTACCTTCTTGCTGATGTGACCAATGTCAGCGTGTGGGAAACCTCGAGGGAGGTCGGGGCCATGGGTGGAGGGGCTGAAAGACCTGTGGCAGCTATGCAGACTCCTAGAG
>PVLC010018153.1:0-32482 GCA_004027655.1 Graphiurus murinus
CATATACACATTAAAAAGTAATGCCTGTGGCCCACTGAACTGAACTTGAGGTTGGAAAACACACCCTACTCTATTATCTTTGCAAATATCACATATTTTATTACCTAACTTGCCTTCTAAAATATTTGAATTTGTGCATCTTTAACTAGATTTGGAGAATTTGTTCTCAACTCTAAAAGGAATATTCTCAGAAAGTTACCAGATGACCAAACAGATTGAGAAAAAATCACATTAGACAGGAAAGGAAATCTTAGAGTCTGGAGGGGAAGAAAAATAATACTATTAAGCCTAGGAATGGCCAAAGAACCTATTGGCTGAAAGAATAGGCATTAAGAATATGTGTATATGCACAAACACACACACACACACACACACACAATCAGGCAATAAAGATAATTATTACCTTCCATGTCTGGAATGTTAGACATTGAGCCACGTTTTTTGTTTTTTAACAATGATTCAATGACATTATTAAGTAGTTATATGCTTTCCATCTTACTAGTTTGTTATTTTTTATATTTGATTCATTCGAAGGCATGTGAATTATCCTGGCAAAATTACAAGACAGAGTTTTTATACTATGGTACATTCTGAGAAACTGAAGAAATTAGTTTATTAGCAGAGAAACTGAAGACAATGCTATATCATGAGAGTGGCAAAATTATAGAAGGAACTGACTATTAAGTGGAGAAGGAAGCTACATATGATGTCATGATTCTTTTTCCCTCTTTCTCCTCCTTTTTCTCTTCTTATTTAAGAAAAATACACTTTTATTATTGGTGCATTTCAACTATACATCATAATGATATTTCGGGCAATTGAAACGCACAGGCACACAGCACCTGGTACATTCCCTTCTGGATCCTATCCTGCCTGCCTCCCTCCATATACATATTATTGAGATTGGTATTGATAACTTCATATAGGTACTTAGTATTATTCAAACAGCTTCCTTCATCAGATCTTCCCTCTCCTACCCCCTCCCTCCCCAAATCTCTTTCTACTATTCTACTTATCTCCTTCCTCATTTATCTGGTCTCTTTTGCGTTTCAATTTCTCCTTAGCTTCCACATATGAGAGAAAACATATACCAACAGTAAATAAGAGTTCCTATTTCCCACATCCTCACCAGCATTTATTGTTGTTTGACTTCCTGGTAATTGCTATTCTAATTGGGGTTAGATGAACTCTCAGGTTAGTTTTGATTAGCATCTCCCTAGTTGCTAATGATGTTGAACATTTTTTCATATATTTATTGACCATTTGTATTTCTTCTTTTGTGAAGTGTCTATTTAGCAGTTTAGATTGCTAAGTATATTGTCTTTGAAAGACAAAACACAGAGTAAATACACAGAGAGTGAAAGGTGTTATTTCACTTGAACTAGTCAGGGAAGACTCTCTGATGTGACTTTGAATAGTGAAGAGACCCAAATAAAATGGCACTTGTCGGGTACCATATGTGGGGGAATGGGGAATGCTTAAGGCAGAGGAACCAGGATGTTGGATGTATTATTGGAGTATCATGCTCCCCAGATTCTGGCTCCCACATAAAAAATGTCCATATGCTTGTAAAACTCTACTTCCCTTAGTTAAAATTAGTTCAGACTTTGACCTGACTGAAGTTAAAATTTTAAAAATTGAGAGAATTTTTTAAAAAACCCCACACCGAGTTGGGTGTGGTGGCACACGCTTGTAATCCTAGCATTTGGGAGGTTGAGATCGGAGGATCTGGGTTCGCTGCCAGCCTCAGCTACCTAGTGAGGCACTCTGCAACCTAGTGAGACCTGGTTTCAAAATAAAGAATAAAAAATAGGGCCGGGGGTATAGCTCGAAGGTAGAATGCCCCTGAGTTCAATCCCCAGTACCGCAAAAAATAAATAAAAATAAAAAATAAAAACACCACACTGAAAAAAATAGCTACTGGGTCAGCAATGATAAGACCTGGAAAACAGGAACATAGAACTAAGTATCAGGAGTGTGGTGGTCATGTTTCCTACTAAGTGTAGAGAATCAGCATAATGAAAATAATGAAGACAACTTAAAAATACAACACAATAAAAGACCGGAAGACTCAAGCCCATGATTTCAGTATTCCTGATACCTGCTTGCTTCCCCAGTAATTTTATGATTTCATTGATTAGCCTTTTCCTCATGGCTAAGTTTAGATTTAGGCTCAGATCTTCATAATTTGCAGCCAAAAAAGCTCATGTAAAGAGGTACAAAATGCATATAAGTACAGGAATTTGAACATTTTTACTCCAGCACAGTTGGTGGAATTTGACAGCACTAGAAAAATACAACTTTTCTATCTCCGTGAATTTGGAACCAGTGGAGATATGCACATGTTTCTGAAAACCAGAGGTTAAAAATGTTAGTGATGCTACTGAAAACAAATAAACAATGACAATCTTGATTGAATGTGTGTGGACTCGCTCATTCTAGATTTGGGAATGAGATTCCCAATGGTCACAGGCAGAGCTGAAAGATCACATGTTTTCTCAGCAGTCAAATCCTTTAATGTCACGCGTGGGGTAGCAAAAAAAAGTATGTGTTCAGACTGGCTGGCTCAAAAACAGCAAAACAAAACAAAAACCAAGGAAGCCTGTGCCTCATCCTATGGAGGATGATAGGAGAACTCTTTAAATAATAGCTGCTACTACTCCAATTGAATTCCCACATGAAGTCATGACATATATTTGTTACTCCCTAAACAGAGGTTAACTCTTTGAATCTATAGCATATAGTGGGAAAACTTCACTTTGGGCAGAATTTGAATCATTATTTTGTTTCTTAGAAAAGGTATTTAATATTCAAGTACAATTCTATGATCCCTACAATGGAGAATAGTACCCACGTTCGTACGATTATTGTGAACATTATATAATGTCCAGCAGGTGCAGGGGGAGGGGGTGCGGCACCTGTCGGCACAATCGGATGGTCTTGAGAAGAGAAAGTGAGGATTGACTAAGGAGTCAAGACTCCATGTTCTCGGGAGGGCTATCAGTGAATACTGAAGCACTGAGTTTATTTTTCAGGGTGTTTTTATACAATCATACAAGAAAGATCATCTAAGAAAAACATCAGAAGGAAAACATCAGGTGATTTTGATTCATACTACAGAAAAACATCACATGTAAAGATTAAAAACATACTCTTACAGAAAATCTCATTGTTTTAAGAAAACACATTATTCCCGAAACCCTTTAGCCATACGTTAATATTTTACCTAACCTATTATCTAAAAGTATATTATATACTTCTGCCCAAGTTTACCATTCAGTTGACTATTTCCATTAACCCTTAAGAACACCTATTAACCTTATGAAATCCTACTAACTCTGTGGCCAGCACATAGTTCTTACGCCCACACCTGATGTCCACGGTGAGCACATAGTTCTTTTATGCACTCTTGGCGTCAGCATAGAATGTACTTCAGATAGACATGGACTACAAACAGCCCTTAGACCCTTAGGTCTTAACTCTTTCATACGTCATGGTCTTTGACAGTGATGTAAGAGCGAAATATTTGATCTGTAGTTACATAAAAAAAAACTTATGTTTACAATTTTTTTTTTTTTTTTTTTTTTTTTTTTTTTTTTTTTTTTTTTTTTTTTTTTTTTTTTTTTTTTTTTTTTTTTTTTTTTTTGCGGTACTGGGGATTGAACTACTCAGGGGCATTCTACCTCCGAGCTACACCCCCAGTCCTATTTTTTATTCTTTATTTTGAAACCGAGTCTCACTAAGTTGCGGAGTGCTTCACTAGGTAGCTGAGGCTGGCCGCGAACCCGGATCCTCCGGTCTCAGCCTCCCGAATGCTGGGATTACAAGCGTGAGCCACCACGCTGGGCTACTTATGTTTACAATTTAATTTCCAATTTAGTAACTGTTATCAAAATTCTACCTAAAAGTTATGCACACTTTATATAGGAAATGCTGCAAAATTTATTTTTTCTTTAGCCTGGTTGTATCAGATGCTATGCCATTCTATTTATTGGTGATTTAAATGAAATCTGCCATAATTGGGACCCCTTTAGAGTGCACAAGGTTAGGTCAAGATTTCCTTTACCGATGTGCCCATTGCCTACGACTGGTCCATTGAAATTTGAGGCTCTGCCACTTTCTTATACCTCCTAATCCTTTCTGATCCTGGATGCTTCATATAGGCCTCTCCCCACCAGAAAGTCTTGCCACACACCTGGGGAGCTGAAAAAAAGATGACTATCCAAGCAACCTTACAGAATTCCATCTCTAGAGGAAATACAGGTAATTCTTCTATTCCTGAATGCCCTAGCCATTGATCTTTCTTTTCTACTCAAGCAAAATCCTATAAAGATACAAAAAAATTGAACTACAAAAGTCAAATTGACAGATTGTCCACTGGCAACTTTGGCTTTTGGTCTGCAGCAGAAACTTTGCCACAGAGGATTCCCATGTGCTTGACTGAATTATTAGAAAAGGAAACAAGATGTAGTATTAAAAATAAAAGAAAACCAAAGCAGAAATTAGTATGCCCACAAATTATCCCAACCAGCAATATGTTATTTATTTTCTTGTTTACTTAATGCCCACATGGAATCTGCCTTATAGAACATTAAAGTTAAGGATATTCTTTTTTCCCTTTATCCTCCTATGTACTTCTTTGGATAAAAATTTCATTAAGAGAAAATTATGTTTTATAAATGTTTAGTTTTAAATTGTAAAGAGTGCAATAAGAATACATATGCTCAATAAAATATACCATAGTAATATTTTTAAAAAACAAACCTTAATTAATAGAATGGATTCCATAAAGTATATTCTAATTTATTATGATATGGAAACCATTTGTACTGAACTGACTTAAAGCTCATATTCTAATATGTAGCTATGATATTCTCTAGTAACTAGTTATTTTTCTTAAAAAGGACACTGAAGTTTCTTGCAAAAAAAGAAACATTAACCTCTTAAGAATAGGGTTTAATACTTGATTATTTGAGTTGTTCTGTGAGACAACCGAGGGAGACTTTTCAACTACCTAAAACAGAAAAACAAAACAACAAAAACATCTTGTATTAGCTGAAGCATAAGGTTGTAAGTCATTGGAACTTACTTACTCTATGCTTGATAGATTCCCTGAGCTGAGCAAAGCTGGGTGTTAATACATGGGCAAGCACAAGACAGACAAGGCAGATGTTGCATTAAAGCAAAATTCACTGGAATTGGAAAGTAGCTGTGTGTTTTGAGATAGCCATTCTGGTACATAATTTATGCAAGGACCAAAATAAATATTACTCTACATTAAAAATATTAGGAGAAAAAAGCTAAATTTATTGTAGGACCTGGCTAAAATCAAATTACATCCTCGTAACACAAGAGCAGTCAATCATAATACATGAGATTAGAGTTTTCCCCAGGCAATAAACCCTAAATTCTCAGAGTCAATCAGAATGTAAATCACCTAGCCATCATTTAAAATCTAATATATCTTCATTAGCATAAAAGTATAGCTAGCCAATGCAGAGTCCATCTCAATCATAATTCAGAATAGTGCTATTAATTCATAAATGATTTCTAAATTCTGGTCTGTCAAGAAAATTAAGACCCTGACAGCTCTAACATTCTGTATAGTAGGCTGCGGGTTGTAAAGGACCAAGAACGGGAATCGACAGGATCAGAGAATCTCAGCATCACTACTTACTAGTGAAGTTTTGTCGGTGGTCATTTTCTAAATTTTCTGACACTTATACCCCCAACTCTGAAATAGGGACACCTTTCCTTGCCATCTCGCCTCGTCTCTACTGTGCTCTCTTGAATGCCACTGACTAGGCTTTCATTTTTACTGCTACACCAAGAGAGCTCTTGCCAAAGTCACTAATACCCCCATTACACCTGGTGTCCAGGTCTACATCCACATTTTAATTGTTTATCGATAACATTTCACACAGTGAAACTCATTGAATTTGATTTTGGAGGGCTTCGCTACCTTCCGCTAGAATTTTTACCTATTTTATTAACTATTCTTTCTCAGTCTTCTTTTCCAATTATTTTATTCTCTTTTTTAATAAATTTAAAAAAATCCCTAAGAATCTTCAAGTTGAGCGTTAGAGTACATGTTGCTTTATCTTTTGAGAAAATGCAAAGGGTCTGCGATTACTTGTAATCTAACATGTTAGCTTGGCCACTGTTTAATTTATGTCAGAGGATACAAGAATTTTGGCTCAGAGATAAAAGACAGTTTGCTATTCTCAGCAGTAGCAGCAGCTGGAGGAACATCGTTGTGTCAGTTATCCCGACCAGGTGATGTGATGAGGAGTGACTGTTTTCTATACACACAGTGGAGTGTGCCTCATGAGAGAAACACTGATAACTGGAAGACCTCATCTTTATATACAGGAGGATGTTAGCAAATCTGCCCCATATCCCCTCCAGAAAGAAACACCTTGATTGCCCTAAAATGTCAACACACGTGTCACCAGTGAGGGAGATGCTATTTTATTATCCTAGAATGCAACAAAATCTGTTAGGAGAGTTATGTTTATTTTGAATACTCTGAATATAAAAAAGTCTTTGTGTTGGGGAGAGATGTGTTAATTTCCCCTGCTGTTTTCTTATACAAATATCTTGAAAATACCATTTGGAGAAAATGGACCGCTAATGTGTAAACATACAGACACATACAATGGAAAAGTGTTGCCCAACACTTATTTCTTCCTTAAATGAGGAAGGTTTGATGTCTGTTTTCCCTGCCTTAACTTTGCTAACACAAGTGATCATTGCTTTCATAATTTAGAATTTAGGACAGTTTTTTATTTCATGTCAGTATTCTACAATACCATCTACATCTTATCTTTTCAATAGTTTCTATTAAAGTATTCACAAAGAATTGATTCCTATAGTAGATATTCAAATACCCCAAACCACCAGTGAACTGTATTAGGTAGCATTTGAATAATGTAATGTTTGGATCTTCTATTGAGTTTAATTACAGTAAGTAAAAAAAAAAATTGCCTGTTTAAATCACCAATTTAAAGACATATGTTTTTCCCAAAGCACATTAATTTTTGGAACACCACATGGAGGGTTTTCAAAAAGTCCATCATGTACTTAAAGTTATCAAAATTCATTTTAATTTGCAAGAGTGATTCACCGTTAGGAGCCAAGGGGATCACAGACCCACATATAAAACGTGACAATGACTACAAGCATTGTTACTGCTTCTCTTCTACATGCTCTGGGCCTCCATCAGGCAAATGTTGGCCTTGAATTTGGTGGCGATGTGATCGTGTTTTCTTTCTTTTTTTTTTTTTTTCTTGATTTAATGCTAGTAGATTTCTTCAAGTTTTATCTTTATGTGAATTTCAACACTTGCAGACACATTATGTTTTTAATATTTTATCAGTTTCTCAATTGATTTATGTCTAGTTTCTGGATTTGGATTTTTTCCATATAGAAATATTAATCTATCCCACAATTGAAGTTTTTCTCTTATATTGTCTTCTAGAAGTTTTATCTTAAAAGTTTTACATTAAGCTTAAAATTCCTTCCTTCCTTCCTTCCTTCCTTTTTTCCTTCCTTCCTTCCTTCCTTGAACCCAGGGGCATTCTACCTATGACATACACCACCAGCCCTATTTTTTATCTTTTATTTTTGAAAAAGGGTCTCGCTATATTGCAGAAGGTCTCACTAAGTTGCTGAGGCTGACCATGGATCTGTAATTTTCCTGTCTCAGCCTCCTAAGTACTGAGATTACAGGTGTGCACCATAGATTACAGGTGTGCACCATTGCACTCAACTAAGATCCCTTCTTTAAACAAATTTATTTTCATAAATTTTTAAAGTTCAAAGTCCAAAATGGGTTTGACAGTGGTAAAATCAAAGTATTGACAGGATTGTTTTCTTTTGTGGATGTTCTAAGAGAGAACCCTTCACTTTTTTTTCCTTTCTAGATTGTCTACATTCATTATCTGGTGGCTAAATGTGTGTGTGTGTGTGTGTGTGTGTATGTGTGTGTGTGTGTGTGTGTGTGTGTGTGTGTTGTTACTGGAGATTGAACCCAGGAGCATTCTACCACTGAGCTACAACCACAGAACTTTTTATTTTTCTTTTGAAACGAGATCTCACTACATTACCTTGTACTAGCCTCAAACATGTGATCCTTCTTTCTAAGCCTCCCAAGTACTGGGATTGCAGGCACACGTGCCCAATTTAGTTTACTTTAATACTCACATGCACATTTTTCTTCTAAAATTGCTATATTTTTATTTAGTGTTACTGCTTTGCTTTTCCATTATTGGGCATCATTACATCTTCTTTAATGTCTTTGCTTGATAACTGCAACATCTATAGGTTGGAATCTGCTACTTGTCTTTCTTAACATGGGATAGTAAGAAGAATTAGAAACACTTTCATTTTTGTTTAGAAAATAAACATAAATAGGATATTTAAAGCAATAAAATGCCTATAAATATATCTAAGTTATTTTTTTCTGCATTTTGTCCATAAATGCAGCAGAAACAGAAAGAAGGAACATAGCTGCCTCCCTTCCTTTATTTCATAACCATGTCCCTCTGTGCCTACAAGTGTGCAATCTGTGGTAGGAATCCCATGAATACTCACTGAATGTGATAATGGGTGTATTAAGGGTAATGGAGACACAATAAAAGTTCTTTCTTCTCTATTTTCATTGGGCTTCACAGTCTGAACAAAAATACATTTTACTTAATATAGTTCCATTGTAAAATTTATAGTTACAATTTGAGTTGTTCCTTAAACTTTATCAACATGACTTCTCAACAAGTTTTCAAATCATGTTAAAATTTCTTTTTGTCTACCTGAACAAGGGTAAATGGGACAGTGAAATGAAAGAAAAGATTATGTTATTATTAATTCTCCAAATATATGTGATGAAGTATTTTCTATAGTATACTATTGTGCTTCCTAAGAATTACAAAATGAATTTCATATAGTTCCACATATGTTTTACTGTTTATTATCACTGATTAAGCAAACACACACATATAAGCACATGCATATTTTATCAAGGAAGTATATGTATGTACACGTGTGTGTGTGTGTATGTGTGTGTATAGTGTCTGGGTGTATATGTGTGGATATATAAATCTCAATCTATTTATCTGAAAATTTCCAAGAAGGTTTTTTTTTTTTTTATTGTTGCTGACAGAGCAGTTTCTTCAAATCATTGCTTGTCGTTTTTTTATTGCAATTTCTATAAACCTTTAGAGTTCCCCACTAATGCAATTATTTTCATTGCTGAAAGACAGTGCCATATACTCTTGTCTTTATTTTTTAAATGACATCTTTAACCATCTTCCTTTGGTTTTTATTGAAAACGCTTTTCTTCTTGGCAAAAGGAAAATGCATCACAACAGAACTGCTTTAATTGGAAAGAGACAGTGAGAGCAAGTGAGAAAGCGGTGCATTGAGTTCAAGATGTTCTCATCACTTGCTTCACATAACCCTTATGAAAAATAAAAATTGTTCATTTCTCTGAATTCCTGTATTATGCATCAGGTGTCGCACCTGGAACCAATCTCCAGGAACAATTTGTCACTGTATAATTGCTAGGCGGCATATCAGAATCAAACAATTCATTATGTTTGTTTTCAGAAACAAAAGAAAAATGTCAAAGATTTCCTTTCATATTCCCCTTTGTGAAGTAATCCTTGCTCCTACACTCACTGGAAACAAACGAGCACATAGAGTCCTGCCCTTGTCCTCTGGCCTTCTGACTGCTCATTCCACTACGGCTGGAGAGTCATGCTTATGTAAGGACTAGAATTTGTACATTAAGATATCACCAAGTTTGATTTTCTCTTGAAGTACCCCTAACCTAAAGCATTCATATGACACTCTGGTTTTGATAGAATAGCTTCTATAAACACTAACATTTTATTTCATTATAATCTTATTATAAAACAGTTCATGATCATCACATAGTACGTAACATATAAATATAAGAAAATACAAATCACCTGCCACTCCATATTTATTATTAATAAAAAAAAGGCAGAGGGCTGGACTGGCCTCATAGGGGGTGACAAACACCTTTTGTAAACTGTGATGGCCAGGTCCCAGTGAAGGTACGAGTTCAATAATCCAAAGATAAATTGATTGTTTCTATCTTACAAATAAGAAAATTGCATTTTTCATCTTTAGAAATATACTCCAAAATTATAAGAATATTCAAATCCCAATCTTTCTCTATTAATAGTGTTACTTTAAATTTTGATCTATATCAAGTATTAAATACATGCATTCATCTTTTACTATCTCCCTCTCATTTGTTCTTATCTTCCTAGTTACCTTTCATTTTGAATACTAGGGTTTTATTATTACTGGTTTTCAATATACTTTAAACTCTGTCAAGGCAAGTATCTTATTATACCACTTAAATAAGATCATCTTTTTAAAAAACATTTTTATTGGCACATTTTAATTACACATCATAATGAGGTTCAGAGTTAAAGAGATACACATGCACATACCACTTGGTCATCTTTTTGACCAAAGCTTTAGAGTTAAATGGACTTCAGAGTTGATACTGACATTCTCTGAACAATCAGTCTACTCATTCTATTTGAAATAGTGGGGACATGGTCTAAATTCATGACAAATTTTAAATCCAAACATATTTTGAAGCAGGGGAGGGATAGACATCAGCTTGATTTGTATCTTTAGGAGGTTGGAATCAGCTTAAAATATGAGACTGTGAACTCACACTCATATTCTCATATTAGTGAAAAATACTTGTAATCTCGTGCATGCATATTTTTAGAAGTTAGGCTCCTCAAATTAGTGTCAGGCAAGTGACTGGCATGTGGCATTGATGCAGAAGGATCACAGCAGCCTATCACCAGCTGTGGATGTCAGACTCTTAAGCAAGTCTGACACTTGTGAGGCAGATGGTGGAAAAGACTCTTATAAATATATATTCCGGCTTTTTAAGCTTTCATAATACTGTCTATTTTGTCAGTGCAACAATTGACACCTCTTAGTTGTCATTCATCTTGACTGTCTATGTTGTATATTCCTACTTTAATTCCTATAGTATAATCTATTGCTACCTTAATTTTCCTATCTTATTTTTCTCTACATAGTATATACCTACCTTAAATTTCTGGTCACTACTCAGGGTAACTTAATAGCTACTTAAAATATAACTATCTTAGTAATTTATATTTGTTCTGACAATTTCAATATCAACCCAAGTAGACTGTGAAATACTAATGAAGTGATAGATTCTACTATGCCTCTAAAAAGAGAGAAAGGAATTATGGTGCATAAAAAAAAAAAAAAATTAAGTTTTCATGCCAGGAAAACTTAAAATCACATCACGGTTTTGCCACTAGCTCACTGTGAGAATATAAGCAAATTCCTTAAATTCTCAGCACTTCATCTAATTTATAAACTTTATTCATATAATACTTGCTTTGTATTATTGATGACCATGAGACTTAATTTCTAACATTGACTTTAAATTTGACCTAAGGCCGCCTCTGTACCGAGAGCTTCTATGCAACAAACTGCAATGTAACTAGTATATACACAAACTAAAACCTAATATAGGAATATAAAAACGGCTGAGTTTTAGTCAGTTGCAAGGTGCTGAATTCAAGCCAATCACAGGCAGCCAGCTCATCCTCCTCTGCCTTAATAAAGCAAATGCCTAGCCGGGCGTGGTGGCGCATGCCTGTAGTCCCAATACTTGGGAGGATCATGGGTTCACAGTCAGCCTCAGCTACTTAGTGAGGCTCTCTGCAACTTAGTGAGAGCCTGTTTCAAAATAAAATATAAAAAATAGGACTAGGGGTGTAGCTTGGAGGTAGAATGCCCCTGGGTTCAATCCTCAGTACTGAAAAAAAAAAAGCAAAAATAAAAAGCAAATGCCTCATCATGCCCTACTTAGCTAAGACAAATACAGTTCCATAGCAAATCATGTTATTCTCTCCTTAGCTTCTAGCCTGTAAAACTTGCTGTTCACCTGGCTGAGAAGAGCTCCTGAACATCTTGTCTCCTTCTTCTGAGTACTGTCCAAGTAATAATTGTTCCTTATTCAAATAAATTTGGCTGAATACATTTTACCAATTTTTCTTTTAACAAATTATTATACTAATAATGTATAATAATAAAAAATAAAGCCGGGCGTGGTGGCGCACCCTTGTAATCCCAGCATTTGGGAGGCTGAGACTGGAGGATCCGGGTTTGTGGCCAGCCTCAGCTACCTAGTGAGGCACTCCGCAACTTAGTGAGACCCTGTTTCAAAATAAAGAATAAAAAATAGGGCTGCAGGTATAGCTCGGAGGTAGAATGCCCCTGAGTTCAATCCCCAGTACTGCAAGAAAAATAAATAAATAAAAATAGCAACACATATTTCTAAATTACCACAGTATGCTGATTTCAAGATTCAATGGTAAGTGCTTCAAATATACTACAGCCTTTAATATTTTCAGTAATTATTTAAGATGAGTATATTTATTTTTTTGAGATGAATATATTTAATATGTTTATTTTACAGATGAAAAGTTATATATTCGTATCTTAAGATGTTTAAAATATCTGTGCATTTATCTGTTATCTGATTTGAAGAAGAAAAGTCTAAATTCTTCAAACTTCCATAGATCTCTTTTTCTTTTCTTTTCTTTTTTTTTTTTTTTGCCACATGTTCCAAAGACTCAATCTGATTTACTGTTTTCAGTATTTTCATCATTGTCTTTTTGATTTTTCTTCCCCTATCTCATCATTTAAAATTTTCACTCAACATCAGAACCAAATATATCCCTGGATTCTCAAGAAGACAAGTAAAAGCATATTTTACATTTCAGAGATTTATCATATTTCTTCATGGAAAACAAAAGCTAAAATAAAATAACATAACACTATGCTTTTATAACTGCTGGGATCTTAGGCCTTTCTGTTCATAACATGAGGTCTCTATATTCATTCCCATGAGCAAGTTCTAGTATGATCTCAATAACTCCAAGCCGTTGTGCAGTTAAATATTTGGCAGCATTTATTTATAGTATTTACCAAAAGTAAATAATCATCTTGGTTACATATCAAACAGTGGCATTGAGAAATATCAAATTGCAGAAAAGTGTGTTCATAAAACAGAGAAGAGAGCTTTGTGGAATGAATTAAAATATATATGTAAATATATATACACACATATATATACATATATATATTAATATGTGGTCTTCACTGTATTGTGATGAGTTCCTTCTATACTTTTTTTGTTGAGACTTTAACCATGAATAGTTTTTGAACACTGGAAAAAAACTTTTTCTGAATGTTTTGAGATGATCAGTTTTTATTTCATTTCATTGATGTGTGGTACCATATTTATTTATTTGTTAAAACTGAATCATCTTTTTATTCCATGGATAAATGCAACTTGATTATGGTATATGATTCTTTTAAAGTGTTGCTGAATTATTTTGCCAGTATTTTTTGAGTATTTTTTTTTCTTGTGGTACTGGAGATGGAACCCAGGGGGATTCTATCTCTGAGCTATACCCCCAGCCCTATTTTTTAATTCTTTATTTTGAAACAGGGTCTCACTAAGTTGCGGAGTGCCTCACTAGGTAGCTGAGGCTGGCCACGAACCCAGATCCTCCGGTCTCAGCCTCCCAAATGCTCGGATTACAAGCATGTGCCACCACGCCCAGCAAGTATTTTTTTTTTTTTGAGTATTTTTTTTAACTATGTTTTCCAGGAATGTTGGCCATTTTTTTTTTTTTCATGTAGTATCTTTGTGTCCTTTTCATATCAGGATTAGGCTAGTCTTATGCAATGAGTTTGGATGTTTTTCCTTTCTATTTTTTGGAGTTTAGGAGGGAATGTCATGTTTATTTTTATTTTTATTTTTGTTATTGTTGTACTGGGGGTTGAACCCAGGGGCATTCTACCTTCAAGCTATACCCCCAGTCTAATTTTTATTTTTTTTTTAAATTTTAAAAAAGAGTCTTACTAGGTTGATGAGTCTCACTACTTACTGAGGCTGTCCTCTAACCTGTGATCCTCCTATCTCAGCCTCCTAAGTACTGGGATTACTGCTGTGGGCTACCTCATGTACTTTACTATCATCATGAACTACTTTATGAGGTGAGTGTATAATGCACCACTAAAAATATATATAAAAAAAGGAGTAACACGAATTCTTTGAATGTTTGGTAAAATTCACCAGTAAAATCATGAGTCCCTGAGCTTTTGGTTGCTTGCACATTAATTACTCATTCAATATGAAAAGCCCAATATGATTAATTACTCATTCAATATGAAAAGCCCACAGCTAATCAATGAGAAAAACCTAGAAGTTTTGCCTCTCAGATTCAGGATAAGGCAAAGATACCCACTATTACCATCTGTTTCCAGTAGAGTACTAGAAAATATAGCCAGAGCAATTGGATGAGTCTGGAAGAAATTATGCTAAATGGATTAATTCAGACTTGAAAAGACAAATACTAAGTCACCATATTTGCATAAGTAATCTAAAGAGTAAACTCAGAAGCAGCCACTAGAATGCTATTTGCTAGGAGCTAGTTAGGGGGCAGGGAGAAGAGATGCTGATCAAGAAGTACAAAGTTTCACTTATATAAGATGAACATATTCTGAAAGTCTAATATACAACACTGACAGTGTGGTATTACGTACTTGAAAATTGCTGAGAGGATACGTTGTCATGTTAAATAGCTTTACTGCAGTAATTTTTTACAATGTTTGTGCATATTAAACCACCAAGTAGTATATTTAAATATATACAATTATAATTGTCACTGATACCGCTACTAAGTTGGAAAAATAGTATAAGTGACTATACGTGGATATATAGTTTTCTTTTTTTTTTTTTTCCCTTTGGTAAATTTAATGTATTGTCTGCCTTAGAATGCAGAATTATTTTGGAAAAAATCAGCAATCATACATGCACAAGGCTTATGGCTTCTTAAAGCTGGAGGAGTCCTAAGATTCCTAAAATTTCTACTGACAAAATGAAATTATAGGGATAGGTCAAAATTTTGCATAATGTATCCAAAAAGAAATATGAGGATTCTGAGGTTGCAGACTAATCAATATAGCAAAGTATATGTTTAATTTATTTTTGAACATGGACATTTTGTTTGTATGTGTTAGAAGGAATCCTTTAACTAATGCTACTTGCAAGTTCTCATTATTTCAGATGTCAAGAGACCTCTGTTTTAAACTTTAGCTTGCTCTATCAACCAAAACCTAATTGAAAAACCATAAAATTTATGAACTGATTATTCTATTCTCATTAGAAGTTTCTCCTTTCAAAGTTTTATGATTCACTTTATAGTTTTATGGTGTCAAGTAACCATACATGTTCTGATAGAACCTAAATTTTTGTACTGTAGCCATTAAACTCCAAATTTTCTATAACTTTCTCACATGGCAAAATCTTTGTCACCTAACATCTAGAATTTTTGCCTTAGAATTATACAAAAATGTTGTATTAGTGAGTCTTTAGAAATGTCCCTCATTTATGAGTATATACCAAAACTCTATTCTTATATAAGGTGTATTTGTTCACAAATTCACTGTTGCAAATTCGTATTCTCATGTTATTATTTTAGCAAATTATTGAAGTTCTTGCCCATGTTATTAGAGTCACTTCTTGATTTTTAAATGATTTTTAAAATTCATCTTAGGCTAATAATTGCCATTTTTTTCCTCTGCTCAAAAATTTTAGCATTCATATTTCTAGTCCACCTAATCTGATGCTTCGTTTGTTTACAAGTGACTTTTTCTGATATAAATGTGGTAAATGCTGATTATTTCTAGCCTCTTATAAAAGGTATTTTCTATTTACTCAAACTAATTATTTTTTCTAATTCCTTTTTTTTTTTTTTTTTTTTTTTGTGGTACTAGGGATTGAACTCAGGGGCATTCTACCTCTGAGCTACACCCCCAGTCCTTTCTTTTTCCCTTCTTCTTCTTAATTTTGAAACAGAGTCTAACTAAGTTGAGGCTGGCCGCAAACCCAGATCCTCTGATCTCTGCCTCCCAAGTACTAGGATTACAAGCGTGCACCACCACACCTGGCTTCTAATTCCTTTTTATACCACACTTAAATTAGGATAGCAATCTCAAGTCCATCTGTTTCAGTTGTCTGATGCTACATAATAAACTATTGGTGAATTGTAGCAGATTTAACCTACAAAGCTTTATTATTTCACCGTTTCTGTAGATACAGAATTGAGGGGCAGCTATACTGGTTCCCTGTGACTAATGATTTCTCAGGAAAGTCCTCACTCAGAGCTAGTGTTTAATTTGAATGCACAAGGAGTGGAGAATACTCTTTCAGCTTCTATCCTGATGGTTTTCAGGCGTCATCTCAAGATTCTTGCGGGCTATGTGTAAGAGACATCAGTTGCTCACAGATGGGCCTCTCCAAAGGGCAGCAGACATGACAAGTTGCGACCTTCTCCAAAGTAGTAGATCTGAGAAAAAGTGATTGAAGGAACCCAAGACTGAAGCCACAGTGTTGTATATGTTAATTTCAGTTATGACTGAAATTAGGATCACTAATCCTAGCATCACTTTTCCTATAGTCTATCCATTAGAACCAAGTCACTGAATCCATTCCATGCCCAATAAGAGGTAAATTAGGCTCCATCTCTTAATGTGAGGCATATCAAAGCATTTGTAGACATGTTTTTCAATACTACCATGTCCAGTTTATGTG
The DNA here is from genome assembly GCA_004027655.1 of Graphiurus murinus. Lineage (NCBI taxonomy): Eukaryota > Metazoa > Chordata > Mammalia > Rodentia > Gliridae > Graphiurus > Graphiurus murinus. The sequence continues at coordinate 16,703 of PVLC010018153.1, forward strand.
TTATAGTCACAGTAATTATTTTTAAATACTACTACTTTGAATATTTCAAGGTATTCTATTTTCTTATTGTATCAAGTCCTCCCAGCATACAGACTTGAATGGAAAATTCTACTTCACTCAAAAAATTAATGTAACGAATAAGTCTAATTTTGTATTTTAATGCAATCATAAGTGTGTGTTAGTATGGAATAATCAGACAACCATTATTCAGATACAGTATCCTAGCCGGAAACATGGCAGAGCACACAATTAACTCCCCTTCAAAGATTATTTTTATTCTTAAACTATGTACTGATGATAATTCACATTTATTTTCAGCTTGGTATATCCTAGTCATTCTGCTGAACGATTTAGGCACTTTTTAAAAATTTATATCAGTCCCAAGTTGAAGTTAGCATATGCCTTCTTTATTTTATACATGGGTAAATCTAGTAAAAATAGTTAAATAAATGGCCCTAGATTTCAGGTAATAAATAAAGATACAGGGATTGAGATACAGGCTTGTTTCTTAATCAGAAACCTCTTCTTCTTTCTTAGATGTTACCAAAAGGATGTTCCCATGATTCTACATTTCTTCATAACATATCAGAGAGTTTCCTTCTTCAACGTCTAGAAAATGACTTCTTTGCTAATGAGTGAAAATCATATTCAGCTTCAATAAGTTGTCCTATAGCCCAGGTACACCAGTGAAGGGAATTAAACACACTTTTAATTTTAATATTTCATTTTTCATTAACATGTATTGATTGTTATATTAAAATAATGGGGTTCAGTGTGCTATTTCAGTACATACATAGCTTACAATAATCAAATCAGGCTTCCCCTTATCCATCCTCCCTCCATCTTTCACAATCCCTAGTAATCACTATTCTATATTTAGCTTTATTTTTATTAACTTTCACATATGAGAAAATACATTTTAATACTTGCCTTTTTGTGCTGGCTTATTTCACTTAATATCATGTCCTCAAGTTCCACCCATTTGGCTGGAAATAAAAGGCTTTCATTCTTTTTAATGATGGGATATTCCATTGTGTACAGGTGTCACATTTTCTTTCCACTCATGTGTTGATGGGCATTAGGCTTATTCTATACATTGGTTATGGGGAATAGTGCAATTATACACATAGGTAGGAAAGTGTTTCTTTGGTTTATTTATTTTATTTTGTTTGGATATATAACTAGAAGAGACATCACTACATCATATGATAGCTCTAATTTTTAGTGTTTTAGAGAAACTCCGATACCATTTTCAATAATGGCTATATGTGCCGTGCGTGGTGGCGCACGCTTGTAATCCCAGCATTCAGAAGGCTGAGACCGGAGGATCCGGGTTCGTGGCCAGCCTCAGCTACCTCGTGAAGCACTCCGCAACTTAGTGAGACCCGGTTTCAAAATAAAGAATAAAAAATAGGGCTGGGGGTATAGCTCGGAGGTAGAACGCCCCTGAGTTCAATCCCCAGTACTGCAAAGAAAAAAAAAAAAAAAATAATAATAATGGTTATATGTATTTACATTTCCACCAACAGTGTTTAAGAATCTTTCTTTCTCCCTGTCCTTGCCAAAATTTACTCTCCTCCTGGTCCTCTTTCTTCTCTTCCTATATACATGTATATAGGAATATATGTATTATATATATTCTCCTGTCCTATATACGTATATACATGATAGAATAGATAATCTTTCTATCTGAGGTGACATTGAGATATAGTATCTCATTGTAATTCTGATTTGCATTCCACTGATAACTAACAATTTTGAGCACTTTTCATGTATTAGCCATTTGTTTTTCTTTTTTGAGAAGTGTCTGTTCAGATCATTTGTCAATTTTTAACTGAATTGTTTTGTTGTTTTTTTTGAGTTTTTTATGTATTACATGTGTTAGTACTTCATTAATGAGTAGTTGGTAATGTTTATCCCATTCTGAAGCTTGTTTGTTTACTCCAGCAATTGCTTTCTTCACTGTGCAATTTTAGTTTGATATACTCTCTTTGGTCAGTCTTTGGTTTTCTATGCTTTTGAATTCATATCCAAAAAAATTACTGCTTATACAATTATTTTAAGTATTTTCCCCATATTTTCTTCTAGGAATTTCATGGTTTGGGGTCTTATGCTTAGGTCTTTGATCCATTTCGATTTGACTGTTCTACAGGATAAAAGACAGGGTTCACATTTCAATCTTCTGCATACAAATATGCAGTTTTTCCAGCACCATTTATTGAAAAGGCTGTGCTTTACCCCTTGTATGTTTTTGAAAACTAAATAATTTTTTAAAAACATAATGCTAACAAAGTTAATAAAGATAATCATGTTTTTTTTTAACATAAAGCATAGACATGATTAACTAGCCCTGGGAATAAGAAAAAAGAATATAGAATAAATACCAGAGAGGAAAGCATTATTGAGGTGGATGACTTTATGAAGATAAGAGTAGCAGCTTCATGAAATCTTTCTTAATTTAATACTGGGAATTTTGCCATCTCCACATGAAGATTCAGGATACAAACATAAAACAAATGCAAAAAACATGTAAATGGAAAAATGTTTGAGTCTTTTCTTATTTGCATGAGTGTGCATTTTACATCAGTACTACATTCTTTGATCTTGAAAATATTTATTCATGTCTCATAAACTGGGTTTGAGTCATATGAGGCAACTTACTGGAAGTTACCTAGCTAAAAAGTAACAGAGGTAGGAAGAAAAGCTATATTTGTCCAACTTCAAAGGATATATTGTTTGGCTCTATCATACTGTCTTCAGAAAAGTAAGGCAGAAAGATCACTGTAGTCTCTCCAAAGATGTAAGGATGGACCTCTATCACAAACTAAGTCTGAATGTAATGGTCTTACATACACACAAAGAAAGTATGAAATGACTTATTATGTAAATAAGGAGGCTTTGTGGGAGAGCAAAGCAGGCCTCAGAAGCTAATCTTATCATGGTGTGTAAGAGCAGGTAAGAGTAACTCATATAAGGGTGTAATGATGTTTCCAGAATGGGGACATGTGTGAATTCCTACTCAGGCAGGTGCTTGCGTGACTTTAAACATGCCAGGCACTGAAGGAGGAATACCCAGAATTCTTTTATAAACTTGACAGTATTTTCCCAAGAAAGGAAACGAGTGGTTAGACTTACTTGGCAGCAAACATTAAAAACTAGAATCAGACTCTTAGAATGCACTTCTTGTTTTTGATTGATGATTACATGTATCTTGTTTAGTTGACTATTAACTTTATCAGTCAGCTCATGAGGCCTGTAGTCTAAAACAAGTAAAGAAAGTGGAAGTTCTGTGAATGAAGTTCTTTGGTCAAAAGTCCAACATTTTATATACTAGAAAGTGAAAGGAAGACCTCAGTCACTACCAATAATATCTGGATCTTCAAAGAGGATAAGAAGGATAGATAGCTATTTTAATATGTGCAGAGATGTATGTAATCATTACTTATATTTAAGGTAATGTAAATCTTACCAGAGGTCTTTACCTTAGAATTAGCCAGAACAGACAGCAAGATCATTGGCAATGGTCCTAGAATCGGTAATGGGACAAGGAATCAATGCTAAGAAGATTGCTTGAAATTTGGCCAGTTGTGCTGACTCTTATGCCTGTCCTTCACCATAGAATAAAAGAAGCAGCTATTCAGTGAACATGGTGAGGATGCTATTAGTAAAGTGTATTAATTCTCATTGCTGCTCATTCAGTTTAACCAAAGGATTCGCCAGGTTGTCAAAGAGTTAAGCAGAGTGGTGGCCTCCTCCTCCTGCACCAGGTGTCTGACAAGGAACTGAGGACAGGGGAGACACTTCCTCCTATACTTGTAGTGTGCCTGAGACCCCAGGTTTGGCTTCATCTGTAGCACCGTGGCTATGCAGAGCACATGAAGATGCTTCTTCAATGATCCAAGTTTTAATGGGTACATGAGTATGGAGGTTCATAGGTTCAGAGTCTATGAGAGTCTATATCTCCAGAAAAGCCCAATATTATCCCAGAAATTGCTTTTATAGTGGTGTATAGCACAGAGCAAAAGAGAAAAATCCCACATATATCAGAAATCCAGAGGCATTATGACCATCATAGTGGCCCAGACTCTGAAAGAAGCATCCAAGGAAGAAGCTAAAATCCCTACAATGAATGTATCTGCATGGGCATTAGTAAGAGTTCTTGTTATCTAGCAATTTGGATAGATTCTAGGGCATTTTTTATTGAAGGGGTTTCTATCAAATGTAAAATGACTTCTTGCGAACAACAGCACACTTAAGTAAAATTTGTAATTGAGAAATATATTGCCTCTAGAACCCAAGGACGCCTAAAAGGTGTTGTGTGTGTTTTAATGTTGCAAAGTTAAAAGCACTCATAAGTATTTCCTGACAGTGTCATGGACAACACGATCCTCTTTTTATTTCCAAATAATTTTCACAAATTCAAGTGCCAAAACTTTTGCTATTTGTGGAAGATTGGCCTACCCATTTTTGTGAGCATTTGTATATCCTGGATGAGTGTCTCAAATGAGTGCCCTGAGAAGAGATGCCATCAGTGTCATTTCTGACTTGTGTTTCTAGAGAATGTCAGATGCAGTTAGGATGTTTGTCTACCAAGAATGTGTGAGTTACCCAGACCAATGCAGTATCTATATAGTTGAATGTATATCATTTCTTTTCAGAACTGAATGAAAACTCAACTGAAAAGCTGTTGAAGGAAAATTAGCCAAATCTGTTACAGTAAAAATTATTTACCAGCTGCTGCTTGAATGGAATTTATAATTTTAAATTTCAATGATATTTAATATGAGAATCTCAATGGGCAGGATGAAACCATAGTATTAATGTTGCAGTAATTAACCATGAAGCACTATTTGTTTTTTTCAAATTAGGAAACAAGCCACATAAGCTGTCAAATAAAACACCAGTGAAGATAATCACCCCCTTTTTTAGGTGGGTGTTACATTACAAGCTTTACCATTTGATTTACATTGGGTTATATTAACAGTTCTTACTATGGGAAAATATGATGGTCAACCTGGATTGTCAACTTCAAGGGAAGGGAGAGACACAGGGTAAAGAGATTTCAGTATTTGTTGATGAGATGGATGTCACATAGAACAGAAAATTGAAGGGGAAGTCCCTCCATGAATGTGGGCAGCACTGCCCAATAAACTGGGGACCAGAATAGAATAAAGGGAAGAAGAAGAAAGAAAAAAAAAGAAGAAGAAAAAGGAGACAGCTTAAAGGCAAGCTCAGTTCTTCTCAAGCAGATGTATCATCTGCTGCTGCTCTTACCTGAGGACATTGGACTCAAGCTCCTCACTCTTTCAACATGGAATTTCACCAGTGGTTCTCCAGGGAGTCTCTAAGGCTGTTCTGTCTTGAACAGGGGCTACACCATTCATTTGTTGTTGTCTGAGGTTCCAGTTTCGTGGACTGAGCAGCTACCAGCTTCTCTAGTTCTCCAACATGCTGACAGTCACTTGGGACTATACAGTTTGAGTGTGTCTGAGAATTTGATAAATCCCATTTTATAATGTCCATATCCTGTGGGTTCTCTTCCCCTAGAGAGCCTTGACTAACACAGCAACGATAGATACATGGGCTTCAATTGAGTCAAGGCAATTTTTAAATGTCAAAGAAATATAATTTTAATTTATTAGTCATGAATCTTACTGTCTATGTTAAGTACACATTATTTTATACCTGTGGGTACTATGATTAAGGAAACTTGATAAGCCGGGCATGGTGGCGCACGCTTGTAATCCCATCATTTGGGAGGCTGAGATCGGAGGATCTGGGCTCGAGGCAAGCCTCAGCTACCTAGTGAGGCACTCCGCAACTTAGTGAGACCCTGTTTCAAAATAAATAATAAAAAATATGGCTGGGGGTATAGCTCGGAGGTAGAATGCCCCTGAGTTCAATCTCCAGTACCACATACACACACACACACAAAGAAATGTGATAAGACAATCACTGCAATCGTTAAGGTTACACCTTACGTTAAGGGGACCTTTTGTCCCCTGTTTTATATAAAGTACCTCTCTTAAAATTATGAAGAGCACTTTATTTAACTTTGGTGCCATCCGCGATATAGCTGTAATTTGTGCCCTAATAATAATTAAAGACATGAAAATTTGCTAATAGGTGCATTTTAGCAGATGTTAAACTTAATCTACTATTTTGCTATTCTGTATATGTGCATAAGCCAATTACTATCACATTTTCCCTTCCCTGTATCCAAATTTCCATTTTTCTTTTACCTCCCCCCACCTCCCTCTCTTTGTAGTACTGGGGATTGAATGCAAGTACATTCTCCTTCAGAGATACACCCCCAGCCCTTTTTAAATTGTTTTGTTTGTTTGTTTGTTTTGGTAACAGGGTATTATAGTTAAATATAGAATGATCCCTTGAAGAGCTAATAAACTAGTGTTTGGATTTGATGCAATTGAATCCTATGGGCTGTAACCCCATCAGTGGATAAATTCATCATGGTGGATTTACCTGGATTGTGAATTTTTGAAACTGGCTTATGAGAGGAAATTGGAAGGGCCAGAATGTGGCCAGAAAGATGGAGAGTAGAAACTGTTTCCAAGAGATTTTGTAAAGCAAAGAGGACTTCATAGGAAAATAGAGGGCCACTTATGTTATACTTTGGCAAAGGCTGATTTTAAAGACAATGGGCTGAACAAACTGGCAGAGTAAATATCAAAACAGAAAAATATCCAAACAGTGTTATGAATATTGATGTCCACATTCAGTAAATTGTACACTGAATTTTACTGCAAAGTAAAGCAGAGAGACTTTATAAATTTATAGTTTGGCTGGAAAGGCATATGCAAAGCTGGAGCCCAGAAAGATGGTGCTGTGAAAGAAAGTAAGATGTCTGAAGAGCGGTTGAATGCTGTGATTAGGAACAAAGAAAGGAAAGCCCAACGTTGCCTATCATAGAGATGGGCTCTGCCTTGGTTAAGATGAAGGTGAGCCCAGTGGAAATGAATAAAGAGGTGAGGCAGGACAGAGGACCTGGAAGCAGAAAAAATTAAAGCGGCCATCTGCATCCCCCCTTCTGTGAGGTTGTGGGAGGTAAGCAGGAAGGTGAGAGACTGATGGGTGCCACGAAACTTGGCTTGAAAAAAAAAATCTTTAAATGATGCTTTTAAAACTGTGGCTTCTCTCCCTTCACTTAAGCAACTGTTTAAGGGGTTAGTGTATTGGAAAGGACCCTCTATGCAGTATGGGTTATTGTCCAGAGAGACCCTTGAGACAAACAGGTCAGGGTAAGAGTCTTTCTCCGGAGCCTCGTAAATCACAGCTTATCCTGAAATCAAGACAGATGATTTAGTCTAACACCACAGATAGCCTGGAATAAGACTCCTATGCCAAAGCTACATTAAGAAAGATACAGCCCTCATTTCTTGTCCCTCAATGATTAAAACTTCCATGTAGGTCAGTTGTATATAAAACAGTCTTAGCTGAACTTGGCAAATGACGCAGAAGCAGCACATCTCATGGAGCTTCCTCGTGAGCAGGCCAGGGAACCAGACAGCAAGTCAAAGTGGCAGAAAAAGGCCCCAGTGCCTCAGTTAAACCCCATAGTGTGCTGTCTTTTTACCTGCTAAAACTTGGTTCATACAATGACTACATTAGTGAACTGTTTGGATGAAAAGCAATGTAATAAAAATGATGAAAATTACTTACAATTCTGCTGCCCTAAATCCTTCACCCTTCTGAGTCACCTTTTGAGGAGAATCTGGAGGAAATATTTTGGTTATGAGACCGGCCAAAGCAGAGCTAAGTTTCTCTAAGGAAGCAAAGGGTTTGTGTGCAATGGGAGTACCTGTGAATGAGGTGGGAGGTAGCAAAATTCAGGGCCTACAGGGATATAGGAGAAAGAGGAAGAAAAGGAAGGTGGCATTTGAAAGTAGAAGTAGTGCTTTGCGGATACCTTTATATCTCAAAGAAAAGTCCAGAGATACTTTGCATTATTTTCCAATACTTCTCATATAAGATTGAATTCTCAGATGTAAAAACACACTTTGATAGGTGTCAAGCTGAGCGGGATTCTGCTGAGAGAGTTACAGTTAAGTGTCAGCTTACAGCAAAATGCATACAATGATCTTGTTAGTGTAAAAAAAATAATAAAATCTGTACAGGTAGATGTATAGAAAAAAGAAAATAATGAGAGCCCTACGCATTGTACTTTGGATAGCAGATTTCATTTTAGGAAGATAAAAGGGTAGAATTGTGGAGAAGAGATAATATAGATATATATTTCTGCAGTGTTCAGATTTTAAAGCTTAAATAGGAGAGGAGAAGAAAGGAGAGGAGAGGAGAGAGAAAGAGAGAAAGAGAGAGAGAAAGGCAAGTCTGTTATATTATCAAATTTAACCTTCTAAACAAAAGCACCTGGAGAGTAGTAGTATATCCTTGTTGCTGATAGGAAACATGATACATGGGGAATTTGAACAGCCTGCCCATGTTCACATGGCCTGTATGTGCCAGAAGTAAGATTTGAACTGCATTCTGAATCTCTTTGGAGCCTGACAGCTTCACTCTACTGCTACCCAAATAAATTTATGATTATTTAATGGTGGGGCAGATATATTGTAAAAGAGCACTTAATGATTGCAGATTAATTTTAATTGGAGAGATCAATGTTAGGAGAGTAAATACATGTGCTATAAACCTTAATTGATTATGTTAATTTACAGTGTTTCTCATGCTGCTTCAACCTTCTTGAGATAATATGTGACCTCCTCAGTTTAAATGTATATATTGTTTCCTTTTTCATTAAAAGTTAATTAATAAACTATTTGGGTATGTGTTATTATGTAAGAACTAACTGCATGCATTTGCAATTTCTTGTGAAAATGTTTTCAAGAGCATGTTAAAATTTATCCAACCAAATACTGTTGGATAATTCTCTTATGCACTCTTTCGTTTTTAATGTACCAACAGATCTAATGCTTAGAGGTCTGCATGCAATTTTTTCTGTGAAGGTCTAGATGGCAGCAGAGGTACAATTATACATTTTATTAATAGTTAGCACAGTATATTGACAAGTTGTTAATGAAAAACACAAAACCTAAAAAATTCTTCAAATCTAATAAAGAAATTACAGAAAGTTAAAGATGATAAATGATTTTTTGCTTTATTTGAGTGTATTAGGCAATTATTTCATGCCATTTATGATATTTTAACAGAATTCATTTCAAGAAACTGGACCTCAATATAACTAGGATTTAATGATACTTAATATACATTAGACATACTGAGCCAAAATTTTCAGTCTTACCAATTTCTCAGATTGTGAATGCCTTTAGAGACTCTCTAGAAAAAAGCAAAATAAATGGGAGGTTGAATGAGAAAACGTTTTGAGACCATGTGAATTAAGACATGCTTACATTAATTCTGCCTCTCTGATTCCTTAGAGCAAACCACAATTGCATTTAAGAGATTAAAAGCATCAACTCTAGCAGATGAACATCTTTAAAAGGTATTGTAAGATAGCTACTCGCTAATTACTCTTGATTGTATGACCTATTTAAGGCACTCTCAGATTTAATGCAAAGGAATCAGAACAAGAGACAATGTACTCTCATGAAATACATATTCCAATCAGATAATGTTGACTCTTTGATTTGATCTTGTTAAGAGTAAAATGTGCCTTTCACATCCTCTAAACTTGTGCCTCACTGGAACAGTGGACAGCCTCAAATGGAGTAACTTAGTAAAGGGGCTGTGTACAAACATGTGGTCGAGACATAGAGAAGTATCCCCAAAGGAGGAACAACAGACATGAATCTTTCAAGCCTTAGACTAGAAGGGGCAAAGGGAAAGAGGTTAAAGAAACCTTGAACCAGTAGCTGAAGTCTAGCTGAGGGCTTCTGGATAGAGTTGTAATTTGTGTGTGGGCGTGTGTGGTACTAGGGATTGAGTTCAGGGGCATTCTAACTCTAAACTTCACTCCCAGCCCTTTTTATTTTGTGTTTTGGAAACAAGGCCTTGCTTAGTTGCTGAGAGTCTCATATGTTGTTAAGGCTGTCTTTATACCCATGATCCTCCTGTCTTAGCATCCCAAGTACTGGTATTATAGGCACGTGCCACCACACCTGGAAGAAATTGCGATTTTAAGGGAATCAGCATATCTGAACACATCTAGCCAAAGAAGCCAGAGAAATAATTCTCATATCTCACTCACCCTCCTGGCTGGCAACAGATCCTCTGCTGATATTTCATTTTCACTGAATCCAGCTTAAAACTAGCAGATGAGGAAGCCACTGGGTGGTGGATAGTAGAAGGCATGTGTTAAGATTTATCAGACTTCTTTAATGGAAGAAAAGAGTAAGATTGGATTTGGAGGAATAACTTGCTGCATTCATTTGCTGGAGTTATCATAACGAGATATGATAGTGCAACTTGAACAGTAGAAATTTCAGCCAGGTGTCTTGGTGCATACCTGTAATCCCAGTACTTGAGAGGCTTAGATAGGAGGATGCCAGCTTCATGGCCAGCCTCAGCAACTTAGCAGGGCTCTCAGCAACTTCATTTTTGAATGTTTATATAACGATATCTCTATGCCCTAATCTCCTCTTTTTATAGTAATTTGGATTATGTTCAAATCTAATCATCTCATTTAACACAGAACTCTTTTAATGAACTATCTCCAAATACAATCACATTCTGAAGTGTCTGGGGTTAGAGTTTCAAAATCTATGTGTTTAAGGGCTGGCAGACTTGATCTAAAAGCTGGGCGGGGTGACACACGCTTGTAATCCCAGCATTTGGGAGGCTGACACCACAGGGGAGGATCTGGATTCCAGGTTCAAGGCCAGCCTCAGCTACCTAGTGAGGTCCTCTGCAACTTAGGGAGACCCTGTTTCAAAAATAGAGAATAAAAAGTAGGGCTGGGGGTATAGCTCAGAGGTAGAATGCCCCTGTGTTCAATTCCCAGTACCGCAAAAAAGGAAAAATGATCTAAATAAATACCAGTGAAGTGCATAAAGAAAAAACATTGATTTCTTTAGTTTCAATAAGCCAATTATTAGCTGGGTATGGTTGCACACACCTATAATCCCAGTACTTGGGAGGCTGAGACAGGAAAGTTGAAGGTTCAAAGCTAGCCTCAGCAAATTAGTGAGACTCTATTTCCAAATAAAAATAAAAATAAGGCTAAGGATGTAGCTTGGAGGTAGAATGTCCCTGAGTTCAATTCCCAGCAACACACACACACACACACACACACACACACACACACACACACAAGCTAATTATCATCTCAAATCTGCTTTGAATACCCATAGTCCCCTGTGGAGTCAGACACCCTTTATCTTTAATTAAAATATGTTCTCTGGTCTATGTCCTGACAAAGTTGTTGACTAGGCCAAGATTTATTTTCTACCGACATCATTGTTCTTATGGTCTTTCCATTCTCCCTTCTTTGAAATAACTTAGGAAAAAGATGGGATAAATCAAATGTATACCAAGTAAAATAAAGCTTAAAGTGTTAGCTCATTTGTATTTTAGCAGAGGACAAAGCCTTATACAATAATTTCCCAATCTTTGTTTTCCAATGCCAGTATTTTTAAAAGATATCAACCTATATTTCCTTCAAAAATGAGACCTCAATGTTAAAATAACTTTTGAAAATTGAACAAAGTTTTTTCTTTTAGATATTTTCAAATACAAAATTCTTTCTTCCTTACCTTAAAGCTAATAAGATTAATTATAGACCATGAGCCATTAGTGGATGGGGGTTGCAGAATCAAATCTCTTCCTGGTTCTGAAATTGTACTAGAACCTTAATGCATCTACTAGTAATTTCAGGCCAAGTGCTGAAGACTGATAAACATACACCTAGTCAGGTGATAAAGGGCCCCATATGGTCTACAAAAGACAAAGCAGGTAAAGAGGACATTTGACACTAGGTGTCATCCTCCATGCTGAGAATTCAACAAAAAACACACTTTGTAAGTTTATAATGTCTGACTTATATGACAGTTGCAGTGGAAGAAAATCCCTGTCTGTTTAATTCAGCAGTGTAATGAAAAAAAAAAAATTAACCATCTGGGGCTGTACTTAAAATCTCACAGGTTGGGAAGTTTCTTAAGTTATTTCTTTGTTATGTGACATCCAAGCAGCAGACATTTAGAAGCGAGCTTAGTTTGGTGTCAATTTAGACTACTAAAGTGGCGCTAACTGAAATCAAGTCTGTTCTAGAAGCTCCTTGTTCTAACCCTATCTTTGTTTATTTGTAATGATAAATAATGCAATACTTCTAATATTTTAGAACATCAAAGTCATAAAGACTAAATGAAGATCTAGTTTTTTATCTTTCATGTTTAAATTTTATTTTTTTCCTTAAGTTTCCAATAGGTGTGTGTCTTCAGCCAGGGCTCACAGAGGGAGGCAACCCCATGGGGCTTCCAGTGTGATGAATTGAAAGGCCTGGATATGAGAAGACACCCTCTGGTCTACCTCCACAAGCCGAAAGACTGGTGCTAAGAGAGGAAATCAACGTGCCTACACTACACAGGCAGAAAACATATAAATGTAAATATGTATGAATGTAAGTGATTCCAGATATGCAAGTATAGTAGAAATACATACTCTTATCACAGAGCTACACCCTCAGTCCTAATTTATTTTTATTTTTAAACAGGGTCTCACTAAGTTACCCCACAACTGGCCTCAAACCTGCGATCCTCTTGTCTCAGCCTCCCAAGTACTCAGATTACAGACATGCACTGCCATGCCTGGCTTAAAATAGATAAATCTCAATGAACATTATCTACTCTTTGCTTGTTGCCTCCAAACCTCTGGTCTGTGTGTCTTTAATAGACTGTAACCCATCAGGCAACACTACAATCAAATTATTTCTTTTTTATTTTTAGTTATGAAATGATGGTAGTCTTTTATTTACCAAGTTTATTCTTTAGCTTTAAACCAAATAATTATAATTTTAAATGAACGTTGTAGGCTTTTTAAAAACTTGCGCTTCTATTGGTGAATTGCAGTCTCACATCACAATGAACTTCAGAGTGATAGGGACATTCATGCACAGGGCACTTGGTGAGCTTCCCCAGGCTCTCTCCCCACTCCCTCCCCTCCACTTTCTCATACATGATATTGAGAATGGCCTTGATAATTTCATATATGTATAAAACTTCAATTGAAGTGCTATATTCATTAAGTCTCCCTCCCATACTACCTTCCTGAGACCCCCTCCATTGCTCCACTGGGGCTTTTCCTTATTCATCTGGAGTCCCTAATGCATTCCAATTTCTCCCGAGTTTCCACATATGCAAATAAATAAATAAATAAATAAATAAATAAATAATAATAATAATAATGACTCTTTACTTTCTATGACTGGCTAATCTCACAGCATAATAATCTCTATCTCCATCCATTTTTCCTGCAATTTACATAATTTTGTTCTTTTTTATGACTGAGTAAAACTTCATTGTGTGTATATACTAAATTGTCATTTCCCATTCTTCTGCCTAATTCCTAATTTTGATCTTCTTTATGAATGAGTAGAACTCCATTGTGTGTGCATAATTTTGCAATCCATTCATCTTTTGATGTGCACCTAGACTGGTTCCATAATTTGGTTATTGTGAAATGTTAGTAAAAACTACACTGAGATTCCATCCAATTAGAATGGCATCAGACTATTCAAATGTGAAAGCACTTACAATATTATATACAGAAGTTAAACAAGTTGATTTATTCTATACCAGGTATGGACTGGCGTACTGGCTTGCTGTTCTCATAGATGGAACTCTTGCAAGCACTCAATGTTGTGATGTTGTGCTGTCCTTACCATGCTGGCCTTGGGTTACCCACAGACCACTGACAGGCTTTTTCATGTCTATGTGTAGGCAATAGAGACTTGATGCCTGCTGTAGCTTCCGGAGGGCTGATAGAAATCTATTATTAATCTCATTACCTAGCATCAAAGAGTTCTAGACTACTGGAGTTGACTAATTAATATACTGCTGAGAAAGTAATTACAGTATAGCAAGCACAACTGCAGAGTAATATTCATTTTTCATTCTGACAAGGAGGATCTTCAAATATATTTTTCCATAAAATTGAATTTGTTTTTTTTGTTTGCTTTTTTGGTTTTCTGTCACATATAAAAGATAAAAAGTATGCTTTTAAACAAAGGTGAACATTTGATTTACTATTGTGTATAAAAGACAATAAATATGCTTTTAAATAAAGGTGAAAATTGATGCTCTCTAAAGTTACAGATTCAAAATATTGAAACTTGAGAAGAACTAGCCAGGCATGGTGGCACACATGTGTGATCTCCGTACTTGGGAGGCTCAGACAGGAGGATTGCAAGTTCAAGGCCAACCTAGCAACTTAGCAAGGCTCTCTGCAACATAGCGAGATTCTGTTTCAAAATTAAGAAATAAAATAGGGCTGAGTGTGTACTCGGAGATAGAATTAACCTGGAGTTTAATCTCCAGTACCACCAGAAAAATAAGAAAAGAACTAGAGATAATTTATTTTTGTACTTTCATAATTTCTTCTGCTTATAACTAGGAATATTTGGAAGGGGAAAGAGAGAACCAAACAATCTGAACTTCTGTCTTGTTCACCCCAATACTCCCTTTTCAACTGCAGTGTCTCAAAATTGACTTGCTTTACATATTAGTTTTTCTTTACTGACATCTGGGTCAAAATTTTACTGCCTTGGATGTTTTCAGAGTTTGGCTACTTGGGGGTCACTTGTTACTCTGTCACTTTGGGGCTTTCACATGATTTCTCCATTATATATCCCTCAATGGTAAGAGGGGATAATACTAGTGGCCCTTTCATAGAATTTTCAAGGGGATTAAGTATGTTGCTACATTTACAGTGATAAGCCCTTGTGTCTGCCACATGCTATATAAAAGCTGTCTTCTAGATATTAGACCCATAGAGCATATAAACCAAGAAGTATGGAATTGGAAGGGAACTTGCAGGTTATCTACTAAGAACCACAACAATAAATATGGGATTCATACAGCTGAGAAGCAGCTGTGATAGCATCAGAGTCTAGATCCACAGCCTATTTGATAGAAATTTATGTTAATGAAGTATCCCTAACAACAAAGAAGTGATTAAAATATACTCTAAATACGGGATGATCTTGCACACTATGTTTAAAAACTTCTACCACAAATTCATAAAACTTGCATTCTTAAGAGCTATGCTTTCACGTTTTTCTGGCAATGCATTTCTATATAGAAATACACATGGATTTACTGGTGGTGCTAAATAGATGAAGTATTACTCTACCTCAAGTCAATTATGTCTGATCACTTGTCTTCTCCCTTTCTGACTGGCTCGGGATCTTGTCCTTGAAGTGGTACTTTTTATCAGAATAATGTTCTGGATCAGAGTCAACCATAGTACCTGGGGCAGGTCAGGTGTTCAATAACTATTTGTTAATAAATAAGTAAAGAGAGAGTGATGCGTTCCACTCTGTTGATCCATGTGTGTTGTGTGTGTTCTCATCTATTTTTTTATTGGTTCCTTGTAATTATACATTAGTACATGATAATGAGCTTCTTTTTTTTTTTGGATTTTATTTTATTTTATTATTTTTTTAATTTTTATTGTAGTAATTCGTGCAATATAGCATACATCTTTGTTAAGTACAAATTGTTAACAACATATTTGCACACAATTCTCATTTGACCCCTTCCCCGATTCCCTCCCCATTCCCTCCCCCTCCCTCCCCCTAAGGTTCACTTCAGTGAGTGACCTTGATATGATTGTGTAGGTACATCATGTGCT
>PVLC010018154.1:0-32486 GCA_004027655.1 Graphiurus murinus
GTACTGGGGATTGAACTCAGAGGCATTCTACCTCCGAGCTATACCCCCAGCCCTATTTTTTA
The DNA here is from genome assembly GCA_004027655.1 of Graphiurus murinus. Taxonomy (NCBI): domain Eukaryota; kingdom Metazoa; phylum Chordata; class Mammalia; order Rodentia; family Gliridae; genus Graphiurus; species Graphiurus murinus. The sequence continues at coordinate 63 of PVLC010018154.1, forward strand.
TTCTTTAATTTGAAACCGAGTCTCACTAAGTTGCGGAGTGCCTCACTAGGTAGCTGAGGCTGGCCGCGAACCCGGATCCTCCGGTCTCAGCCTCCCGAATGCTGGGATTACAAGCGTGCGCCACCACGCCCGGCTCTATTTTCATTTTTATTTTGATACTAGGTCTTGCTAAGTTGCTGAGGGTCTTGCTAAGTAGCTGAGGCTAGACTGGACCTGCAATTCACCTGCCTCAGCCTCCCAAGTATTGGGATGACGGGTGTGCACCACCACGCCTACACGTTTCCTTCTTTCTACATGTTCCTGAGGCCTGCCTTTCTTTCTTTCCTTTTTTTTTTTTTTTTTTTTTTTTTTTTTTTTATGGTACAGGGGATGGAACCCAGGGCCATTCTACCTCCAAGCTATATCCCTAGACCGATTTTTTATTCTTTTTTTGGAAAGAGGGTCTCACTAAATTGCAGAGGACCTCACTAAGTAGCTGAGGCTGGCCACGAACCTGCCATCCTCCTGTCTCAGCCTCCCAAGTACTGGGATTACAAGCGTGCGCCACCACGCCCTGCGGAATGTAGATTTGAACCCTTAGCACGGACCTTCCCCTCTACCCTGCCAGGCACTGTTAGACATTCCCCCGCAAATATCTCCTTCCTCCACTAAACAGGGAAGTTCCGTGTGTACTCTGGATCTCTCCCCTTGGTTATAAGCCATGAGGCAGGGACCCAGGGCCTGGTGGTACCTCACAGCCGCCCCGCCAGGGCCTCCTCCTCCCAGCGCCGGGAAGGCGAATGTCTGCTGTGCAGGGGTGGTCATTTTTCTTTGGGGAGAGGGCAAGTGCGACTTATCCAGGGACCCCTTCCTGTAGGTTTCCACACGCTGTCACCTCATACACAGCCACGTCCCAGAAGTTCACGGTCACAGGGGGGCAGAGGCGCAAGACAGCATCCCATCCCCAGAAGACTAGGGAGCCGGCACAGAGGGACCGCCCGAGGGAAGCACGAGGGGCGACAACAGAGACGGCTCAGGCGGCCTGGGCTGATTAGAGAGACGGCGAGGGGGGCGACTCCCAGCAGCCCCTGGGGCCTGAACAAAAGCCGGTTAGTTCCCGGCTCCTGCGCTTCACCCTGAAGCTCCCGGGCAGGGGCCTCCGGCCTTCCCGCACCCCCGGAGCACCGCCCGCCCTGCACCCTTGGGATCCCAGAGGAGCGGGGTCTCCGGGGAGGCGGGGGTGGGAAGGGGCTGCTCGCGGGGGGAGTGGGGGTCGTCCAGTTGTGCAGGCAGCGGGGCTCCCCTGGGGGCGCCGGTGCCCGGGCTGGAGGACGCCCACCTGCGTCTGCCGTATTTGAGGGGGCCAGGGGCGCGGGGCAGGGCGCCCTCGGGTCACGCGGGCGATCGAGAAGCCGGCGGCGGGGCCAGCGACCGAGGATTCGGGGTGCGGGTGCCGGGCAGCGCAGGCCGGAAGCAGGGGGCAGAGCCTGGGCCGAGGGGGCCCGGGTCCCCCCGCTCCCGGCCCGGCGCAGCGCGGACCCGCAGATGGCCTCCCTGCGGCCCTCCCGCCGCGCTCCGGGAGCTGTAGCCCGCGCCCTGCCCGCCGCCCCCCCACGCCGTCGCTCGGCTCGCTCCAGCTGTGGAAACCTGTTTCTCCAGGTTACCAAGAATTCTTTCCTATGCAAACATCACCCGCCAGTCCGGCCGGGGTCTCAAACGCGCTTAAACTCCCGAATCCCTTCCAGCATCTGGCGATTCAGGTTTTAAGGACCACATTTGGGATCTAAAAGTTTTTTTTAAGCCAGGCTTGATGGTGCACACCTGTAATCCCAGTACTTGGGAGGCTGAAATGGGAAGATTGCAGGTTTGAGGCCAGCTGCAGCAACTTAAGTGAGACCCTGTTTCCAAATGAAAAATGAGAGGGCCAGGGGGTGTAGCTCAGAGGTAGAAGCCCCTGGATTCAATCCCCAGTCCCACAGAAGGAAAAAAAAAATTTTATACTAGGGATCGAACCCAGGAGCACTCTATCTCCAAGCTACACCCCTAGCCATTTGTTACTTGTTTTTATTTTGAAAGAGGGTCTAAGTTGCTGAAACCCTCGTTTTCCTGACTCAGCCTCCCAGGTACTGGGATTACTTGTGCGTGCCACACAGCTGGCTCAAGTTTGGGGTCTTTTTTTTTTTTTTTTGCGGTACTGGGGATTGAACCGAGGGACATTCTACCTCTGAGCTACACCTCCAGCTGTCTATATTTTGTTATTCTTTATTTTGAAACAGGGTCTAAGTTGCCAAGGGTCTAAATTGCTGAGGCTGGCTGCAAGCCTGCGATCCTCCTGTCTCAGCCTCCCAAGCACTGGGATTACAAGCGCATGGGCGTGGCTTTACACCTCTCCCGCTTCACCCTCTCTCCAGCTTCACAGGTCATCCTGTTTTCATCCATATTTCCTAACTTGGAGGTTCTGGGAATGAGAATGACATCATGAAGAACCTTTGACATCTCCCTGCACCAAGGCCGATTCTCCATGACTTCCAGGCCTCCCTCCCCAGCCCGATAAACACACACACAACTGCTGGTTTCAAAGAGGGGAAAAAGCAAATTTGTTGTTGGTGGAGGGTGTGAGGGCGGGTTCTTCATCTTCCTCCAGCTGGGAGAGCAATAGAAAAGGCGGTGTGTGGGGCGCGCGCCCCTCTGTACAATATAGAAGAATCTGATATAGACACTTTGTATAAAAGCCACTTGTCCTCCTGTGTGTCCTCTTGCTGGCTGGCGGGGCTGGGGGTCGTGGGGAGATGAAGAAGCTGGGGTGCTGGGGTCCCTGTTCTCTGGCCGTCCCCTCGTGGGGTCACTTTGGATCCTTAGTGGGGGCGTAGCAGAGCTCTAGGGGCCTGGACACCTTCCAAAACTTCTCGTTGACCAGCTCCAGGGTCAGCGAGCCATTCAGCGTCTGGTGGAGGAAGACGGAAGAGGAAACGATTGATAAAAAAAGTGACCAAGGCCGGAGGAAAGAAAAAGGTATACTACTACAAAGGAAGGGACAGGGCAAAGCGGGAGGTGGAGAGAGACGGGCGGGCAGGAGGGGGTGCCGAGTTTGATCGGGTCATGGCTGTGTGCGCCCCCCCTCCCCCCCGTGGGTCCCCTGCTCCCCCTGGAGGCTCACCGTGAACGCGCCACCTCCAGGCGCGATGTAGATGGTGTACTGCTTTTCGCTGACGCCCTCCAGGCTGGGCAAGGCTGGCTCCTCAGGACCGTCCCCTCCTCCGGCACCCCCACCCTCCCCGCCGGCCGCGTCGGGCCCCCCAGTGTCAGCAGCAACCCCGCCAGGCCCTCCGGGCTCGCCGGCCTCCTGCTGCTGCCTCCGCTCCAGCGCGATGCGCAGTGCCAGGTACTTGGAGAGATGGTCCACGGTGGCGTTCCCTGTCGTCTTCACATACCTGGGGTGGCGGAGAGCAGGTTCAGAGGGACAGAGGGCCTCCAGGGAGGGGAGGGAGCTTTCCAGGAGGGCCTCGGGGCTGCAGGGCTTCTCTGGGGCTGGGCACAGGCTGGATGTCAGCCTCTACGGAGGGAAGGCGGGCTTCTCACCTGGTCTGGCAGTATTCGCCCTTCTCCACGAGCAGGGGGTGGGGCCGGAACACCAGCTCAATTTCTCCACCTGGCTCCGGAGGACTGGGGGCCCCAGGAGGGCTTGGGGGGCCCAGGGTGCCCCCTCCCAGGGTGCCTCCTCGGTCACCAGAGTCTTCGGAACCGGCACCCCCACCCACCCCGCCAGTACCTCCTCCCCCCGTCCCCACGCTGCTGCCCCCTGCGCCCCCTCCTCGGGGCCGCTTCGGAGCAGGGCCTGGGGCGGAGTCGGGGGCGGAGTCGGAGCTCACGTCCTCTCCGTCCCCCTCGCCCTCCCCCGGCTCTCCTTCCCCCCCACTCATGGTGGTGGTCTGATCTGACCCGGGCATCGGCCGCCGCACACGCTGGGCCCTGTGGAAGCAAGTGGTTAAGATCAGGAATCCAAGCCAAGGAGAAGGGGCTTCAGCTTCCAACCTCTGAGACTTCACAAGCTTAGAGAGGCTGTGAAAGTGCGGGACCACAGACCCTCACTTTCGAGGTGTGGCCCAAGCTGCACAGGCATCACCAAAAGCATCTAGAAGGAGCCGGGCGTGGTGGCACACGCTTGCAATTCCAGCATTTGGGAGGCTGAGACGGGAGGATCTGGGTTCGCCACCAACCTCAGCTACCTAGTGAGGCCCTCTGCAACTTAGTGAGACCCGGTTTCAAAATAAAGAATAAAAAATAGGGTTGAGGGTATAGCTCAGAGATAGAATGCCCCTGAGTTCAATCCCCAGTACCAAAAAAAAAAAAAAAAAAAAAAAAAGCATCTAGAATGCACATTCGCAGGCCCAGCTCCTGACCTCCCAGTGGTACTGGGGCTGAACCCAAGGGTGTTTTACCTCTGAACTACACCCCCAGTCCTACTTAATTTTTATTTTGAAATGGGGTCTCGCTAAGTTGCCGAAGCTGACTTTGAACCTGCATCCTCCTATCTCAGCTTCCCGGGCACTGGGATTACATGTGTGTGCTACCACGCCCGGCCCCGAGTCTGCATTTTGAGCAAGACCCACAGGTACCCTGGACACATGTCCAAGAGATGCCGGCCTAAATGATTTGCTCCGCAATAGTACGGACCCAGAGCTTATGCTCAAAATCACCTGACTGTCCTAACTTCTAGAAAGTTCGAGGATGAGCTCTTTCTTCCTACGAATAGGAGGGCTGGTTGTTTCCTAAGGCTGCAATTGACATCCATGATTTCAGGGCCTGACAATCAGGCTGTGGTTGGCTCCGGGCTCTGTGGGCGGTGCTGGGGTTTGGAAGCTCCCGGGGCGGGGCGGGGCGTAAAGACCGTACCAAGAGTCGCTCCCCCCGCCCCCCCCCCCGCCCCCCGGCTGTGGCCTCCCCCAGCCCCACACCTGTGCATGGCCTGCATGCGCAGCCCCTCCTCGATGCTGGAGCTCAGCGCCTGCTGGTTGTGCAAGCGGCTGAGGCGGATCAGCACCCGGTCTTGGTGGGCCTCGTACTCCTCCCGGCTGGGATAGATCTTCGAGATGAGGGCGTCAAAGTTGGGGTCCGGCCGGAGGGACCGCTTGGATACCAGCTTCTTGCGGCAGGTAGGGCACTCCTTGTTCCTGGGAAAGGAGAAAAGACACCTTGAGCTGTCGGTCCCAGGGCACCAAAGTCCAGCCTGAATCCGGGCCAGCGAGAGGGCCCAACTCTGGGTCCCCGGCCCCTCCTGTTACCCGCTCCTCAGGGCCGTGACAATGCAGTCCGAGCAGAACCGGTGGAGGCACTCCTTGGTGGTCATCGTGTTCTTCAGCATGTCCAGGCAGATGGGACACATGAGTTCTGAATGCAGCGACCGAGGGGACACCGCAATCTCTGTGCCATCCATGATGGCTTCCTGGGGGCGGCAGGGAGGAAAGGTGGTGGTGGGTTGGGGGGGTCTGAGAAACAAGGGATTTGAGAAACAAGCAATTCGTGTGAAAGGAGTTTTGAGAAACACGGTGAGATGGCAGGATCGGGCACCCACGTTGGCCACTTGAGGAAGATGGGGATTCTGGGACAGAGAGGAGCTACTGACTTGGAAAGAACGGGAAACAGGAAAATTAGGGTCCAGTAATTAAGAGGAGGAGCTCTGGAATAGAAAGATCTGAGGTTTGGTGAGAGGTGGAGGGGTGGAAGCTGGGGAAACAGATCTGTGGCTTGGAGACTTATTTAACAGTTTTTTTTGTTGTTGTTTTGGTACCAGGGATTGAACCTAGGGGCATTCTACTTCTGAGCTACACCCCAGCCATGTTTTAAATTTTTTTTTCTTGTTTTGGTATTGGAAATTGAACTCAGGAGCTTTCGACCTCCAAGCTATATCCCCAGCCCTATTTTTTATTCTTTATTTTGAAACAGGGTCTCACTAAGTTGCAGAGTGCCTAAGTAGCTGAGGCTGGCTTTGAACCCGGATCCTCCAGTCTCAGCCTTCCAAATGCTGGGATTACAAGCGTGCGCCACCACGCCCGGCTCAATTTTTTATTTTTCTTGAGACAGGGTCTCACTAAGTTGCTGAGAGTTTCACTAATTGCTGAGGCTGCCCTCCAACCTGTGATCCTCCTGTCTCAGCTTCCCAAGTACTGAGATTACCGGTGTGTGCAACCAAGCCAAGCTTCAAGAGTTTCTTAAAAATGCAATCCAGGTACTACCTAGATCTGAGTCCCCCTGGATCAATCGGGTGCCTGTTAGAAATGCAGATTCTGAGGCCCCACGGCACTTCTGATTCATCGTGAAGTTCCATTTAAAATAAACTCCCAAGGTGAGTCTTGTGTGCACGAATTTATGACACTGAACGGAGCAACAGAGAAGATAATTTTCGCTCTTCATTTTCCTTCGAATGAAGATAGTAATATTTGCTCTACTCTCTGGCGGGGCCGTTTGGAGGATCAAATGAGTTCAAACGAAATAAATGTAAAAGTGCTTTTAAAAAAAAGAAAGAAAAAGATGAAAGCGATGGATTCAAGGGAGGGCCGGGGAGTCTGTGAAAGCGGGCAGAGGCGGCCGAATGGGGCAAAGAATAGAAAACAAGCTGTGCGCCGGGGTCCGCGGACCCGGGGTTTCGGGGGGAGGGGAGAGTCCCTGTCACCTGCGGGGTCCGGTGCAGCTCGTACAGACTCAGTTCCCACGTTTTGCTGGCATTCTGCGCATTCGCCGGCGTCGTCATGGTGACCGGGCGCAGACCCCCCGCCGGGGCTCGGCGGCCGCGCCGGAGAAGGCTGGGAGGGGGAAGGGGCGGCGATCAGGGGGGCGCCCCGCCAGACCCCGCCCCGGCCCCGGCCCCCCGCGCCTCACCCGCTCCGCTCCGCGCCCGCCCGCCCGCCGCGCCTGCCCTCGGCCGGGCTCGGGGCCGGCTCCGCTCGCTGCGCCGCCGCAGCTCAGACAGCAGCTCCCGCCGCCGCCGCCGCCGCCGCCATGGCCCGGGCCCGCGACGTCACTTCCGCCGCCCCTCCCCCCGCCGACGTCACCGCCACTCGCGGCGCGCGCGGGACGCGACGTGGACGGGGCCGCGAGGCCGCCACGTGGGGACCGCTGTCCCCGCCCCGGGCCCGCACGTCCCGCCGGGTCGCCGAGCCGCGGTCCCCGCCCGGCCCCCACGGGGTGGCTCGGGATGTCCGGGGCCTCCGCGGCGGAGGGCGGGGCCTGGGGCGCTGGGACCCCGGCTCGGGAAGGGGCCACCTCCCCCCTCCGCGCCCCTGGGCCTGGGGGACACCCGCACCCCCGCGCGCGACTTCTCCGTCACCCCCGCTTCTGGGATCCCGGGGTGGGGGCGAGCTGCGACAAGAGCCGCCGTCGCTCTAGTCCTGGGGAGTGCCACCCGGTCCCGACGCGCCCCGGGGCTCGCTGCACCCTCTGCCGGGCCCGGACCCTCCGACCCGCTCTCCCCCCTCGAGGTTCGGGGGCGGCGGCTCGGGACGTCCAGACCCAACTCTCGGCCGGAGCCGGAGACGCGAGAATTGCGTTTGGACAATCAGGAGCCGCGGCCCGGGGCGGGGAGGGAGACACCCGGGGGGCCCCGCTGGGGAGGGGTGTGCGCGCGTGGGCGGGGGGCACCAGGCTCGGGATGTCCGGAGTGGGACGTGGGCAGAAGCCAGGACTCCGGGAGGAGAGAGAAGGGGCAGGGGCAGAGCGGTCCCCATGGAGGGCAGGGAGTGGGAGAGGGATGGGGTGGGTGTTGGGGTGTGGGGTGTGGGGGCCGCGACCGGCCTCCTGTCCCCGCCAGCCTGAGCAGGAGCTCCCCAACTTGGGCTGCGGCTGCCAAGGGGTGGCCTGTCTCCGGGACGAGTCGGTAGTGGGTCCCCTCGCCCCCCATCCCGGTTCCCTCTACTTCCCTGTCCTCTCCTTCCGTCCGTGGCCAGTCCCTATGTGGGCGCCAGAGTCGATTAGCGCGGACCCCCTCCCCTTCCTCCTCCTCCTCCTCCTCCCAACCCCCTCCCTTCTGCTCTCCTCCAACCCTTTTCATCGGCTGGCCCATTCCCCTAATCCTGGCCCCCTCCCCTAATCCCCCCCATCCGACCCCAGGCCGGCTGCAGCTATTGTAAGGTAGAGAGAAAGGAGAGGGGTGGGGGAGGGCCACCTGTTCCAAGACCCCCTTCCAAGGCCAGGCTGGACACCAGGACGGGGCCAAGAGCAGATCACCCTTGGGGACCATAAGGACCCAGCGAGTTGGGGGAAGGACCCTGGCGCGGCAGAGCCAGTGAAAGGGGGGTGGGGCAGAACCCCCTCCCTCCCCAAAGACCCGGAGTGTCACACATACACAGGGACATAGACTCTCTCCTCTCACACCCGGCGGCGGGGGTTGCCCTGGGAGACCAGGCAGTGAAAGGGAACAATCCTTGGGGAAAGGGGAAGAGGGGGAGGTGGGGAAGGGTCTGAGGGCTTGGACACAAGAAGAACCGGAGGTGGCAGGGAAGAGGATTTGGAATTTATTAGGGTCACAAGCACCGCGGCCGCCCATATTCAGCATTCCTGAGTCATACACCGCCACCCCTTTTGTAGCCTAGGAACTCGAGTCCTCGTCAGCGGGAGGCTGCGCAGAGCGGTGGGGAGCGAGCGGAGTCCAGGGTCCCCGAGGCTGTTACATGAAAAGACCTCCTGCGCGCGGAGGAACAGTTGGACAGACGCGTGGGTGGAGGGAGAAGTGGGTTGGGGGGCGCCCTCTTCTGTTCCTGGCCGCGGCACCCTCTGCCCTTCCCACAGCGGCTCGGGGACCCCCCCCCCACGCCAGTCTCATACCAGTGACTTCCACCGAGGCCCCTGTGATATAGCCACTGTCTTCCGACGCCAAGAAGGCAACCACATCTGCTACATCTACGGGAGAGTCCCGGGCGACTTCCAGTGACCCAAAGCAGCCACCATCTCCCGCCACCCTCCCAACCCACGCCAATCACTAATCCTGCAGAGACCCTCCCCAAAATACCACGGCCTGGGAGCTCTTCATTAGCCCCCTCCCAGAGCGCCCCCACACTCTGCTCACCCTCAGGGCGCCCGAAGTGCCCCATGGGGATCATTCCCGTCACCTGCAAGGAAACACTCATGTGGGTGAAAGGTTCCTTTTATGGGTGTGTGTGGGGGGGTACTGGGAACGGGACCCAGGGATGTTCTACCTCTGAGCTGTACCCCCAACCTTTTTTTTCTTTCGGTACTGAGGATGGAACCCAGGGGCATTCTACCTCTGAGCTACACCCCTAGTCCTATTTTTTTTTTTTTTCTTTATTTTTGAAACAGGGTCTCACTAAGTTGCCGAGGGCCTCACTAAGTAGCTGAGGCTGGCCAGGAACTCGGATACTCCTGTCTCAGCCTCCCAAGTACTGGGATTACAAGCGTGCACCACCACGCCTGACCCAACCTTTTTATTTTGAAAAGGTCTTGCTAAGTTACCATCTGCTGGCCTCCCAACTTGTGATCGTCCTGTCTCCTCCTCCTAAGTGCCAGGATGGCTCTTCGTGGATGCTTTTGAGGACTGAGTCTGTGACTTTTGTCTTCATCCCTCGGGCATTTATTGAATACTCACTGTTTGCCAGGCACTGGGCCGGCATTCTCTCTCTGAGTCTGCCCTCAGCCCACAGCCTCCTACCTTGTCTTTCACTTTCTGTGGAATCTTGTCTGTCATGGGTGTTGCAATGAACCCTGGGAGGACAGAGTTACAGCGGATCCCGTGTCTGCAGAAGGGACAGTAGCTGCTGACTCTAGAGAGGACACTGAGCCCCCCCTTCAGACCCCTACATGCATCCACAAGTCCCCGGACCCACCGTCCAAGCTCCCGGGCCACAGTTTGGGTCAGCCCAATCACTCCAGCTTTGGAAGCAGCATAGTTTGTCTGTCCAATGTTCCCCACCTAGGGGTGAGCCAGAGATCTAGGGTGAGTCTGGGGCCGGGAGGAGGGGCTCTCCTCTATGTCCACTGGGCTGGCGGACCTCGCGGGCCAACCTGACCTTCCCCACGATGCTGCTGATGTTGATGATGGAGCCCGGGCAACCGCTGGACACCAAGGCTTGGGCTGCCGCCTGCGTGACTAGGAATATGCCCTGGCAGGAGGGGGTAACACGGCGGAAGTCATCAGCTGGGGTGCCAGCCCTCCTCCAACTCCTTTCCCAGATGGGCGGGGCGGGGGGGAAGTCACAGGTCACAGGTTCAGAGGTCGCCACCTTGAGGTTGACAGCGATGACTCTGTCCCAGTCATCCTCAGACATGTGCAGCAGAAACTCATCCCGAGTGATGCCCGCACAGGACACGACGACAGATGGCGGGCGAGAAAAGCAGGCCTATGGGAGGGGGAGGTTACACACGGGACCACCACAAAGAGCCGGGGACGCGCGGAGCGGTATAGCCGGGGTGGGGCGGGTCGCCCGGCGGTCACCTGCACTTGCTCCAGCAGACCCCTGGCGGACCTGGCCTCGGACACGTCAGCCTGGAAGGCGGCGTGGTTCCCGCGGGGCGCCCCGTCCTCGCTCCCCGGCCCGCCCAGCAGCCGCACTGTCTCCTGTGCCGCTGCCCCGTCCAGGTCGCAGGCGGCCACGGCGGCCCCCTCCCCGGCTAGGCGCACGCTGATCGCCCGGCCGAGGCCGCTGCCGGCACCTGAAGGTGGGAGAACACACGGGGGGGGGGGGGGGGGGGGGGGGGGGGGGGGGGGGGGGGGGGGGGGGGGGGGGGGGGGAGGGGCGCGGGCCGGGGTCAGAGGTCACAGGAGCGAAGTTAGTGCAATTCGGACAAGGGGCCAGAAGTCGCAGGGGTCTGGGGGCGCGCCCCCTGACGTCACTCCTGCACCCCAACCCGCCCTGGGAGAGGACCCCCTCGACCTGTGACCAGGGCCAGCGCGGAGCGGAGCCGGAGCTGAGACGCCATGGCGGGCTGCTGGTGGGCGGGCACCCGAGGCCTGGGCCAATCCGAGCGCGCAGGGGGCGTGGCGGAGGCCTCACCGGGGCCAATCGGAGCCCCTGCAGCCGTAGGTCTCCGGCGGCCACCAGCGTAGACCGACTTCCCACCGCGGGGGCGTGGCCAGACACCACCGACTGGGGGCCGGGGAGTGGGGGACCCCGGGGCCATTCCCCAAAAAAGACAAAGATCGCACATAGGGTGGAAGATTCAAAGTCTTTATTTTCGATCACCATTCCTCCCCCTCGACTCAAAGTGATATAAAATGAATAGAAACAAAAAAAATCAGGCCATGAGATTACCAACTAATTCCCATACCCCACCCTCCAATCACTCCCAAATCAGGACACACGATTGATGTTTACCCCGGGACTCCCGTTACCCTCTGGGCCCAGGGCTCTGGTCTTTCCTGAAGCCTCCACCGACAGGTGGGAGGGAGAGGCCCTTGGAGAACTTGTGTGTGGCAGCTTGGTCCTCTGAGATGAGGGGGCACCGGGGGACACCTGGTAGGCTGCCAGCTTCCCAACCAGCCTTCCTCATACCCGTTTATCCCTCGGAAATCAACAATGCGCTGGGGCAGTGCCCAACACTTTGGTCCCTCTGGCCTCTCTTTCTCGCCTCTGCAGCTGATCACCATAAAACCCCGAAGGTCCTCATGCCACGGCCACCAGTCCCCTAGGTGACAACACGTTTCTCTGGCACATGTCCCTGGCTAAGGCCCGGACCACCGCAGACCCTGACCGGGAGTAGGGGTGGAGGTTCCGGCGGGAGTGGGTGCGACTTACCCCAGCTCTCATTCGAGGTGGGCAATTAGCACCATCATGAGAACTCCCCCCAGCAGCCCCAGCACCTCCAGAAGCGACTGTAATGGTGACGCCTCCCTCAAGAGCTCGGGCAACACAGACACCGTTGCCACGTAGATAAAACCACCTGCAGTGAACGGCAGGACCCAGCCGGGACCTGCGCCACCTGCGCCGTCGCTGCCCACTGCCCCTCCTTCCGTGAGAAGGGCGCAGGCCGTGCCTGCCAGTGCTCCTACCGCTGTCAGTAGTTGTAGACGCATTGCCTGGTGGGAGGGAAAGAGAGAGGCGCTCACCACCAGCTCAGGACGGCCAGTGGCTTAGATGCGGCGGGTGGGGTGTGGCTGCAGAGGGGTGGGGCGTACATCTTTGGAAACTAGGTGAAGGGGGGAATGGTTCTAGACCAGGCATTTTCCGAAAAATCTTGAGATCAAAGAAGTCCCTTCCATGGACCTTGTAACTTATTAGGGGTGTGTGTGTGTGTGTGTGTGTGTGTGTGTGTGAAATCCCTTCTATGGACCTTGTAACTTATTAGGGTGTGTGTGTGTGTGTAAGACCTTACCCATAAACCATTCAAATACTTGCTACAGTATAAAGAAAACAGAACTTCTTCCCCTACACTTGGAAAAGATTTGCTATTGACAGTACAACTCGTTTGGAACTAGCGAGAAGCAGCCTCGGGCTTGCAGCGTCTGAGCAGGACAGCTCCGTGGTCACCATCACCAACCTGCTTCTTACTGCAGCCAGACTGGACCAGGATGGCAAAGTCCCCGACTTCATGGGGCACTTCATGAAGCAAGACAGTCATCGTGGTCAGGATCCCCAGCCCTCGGCCACCTCGGAAGGAAGCACCAATGGCCAGGCCATCCGTGAAGTTGTGCGCCAAGTCAGCAGCCAGATTCAGGTAGCCGGACACACGCAGGTCTTGGCAGGACAGAGAGAGAGGGTGAGAGGTCCCATCACCTCACCCCTCCTGGTTACCATTCCCACATCTCGTTCAGAGACCACTTCACTTCCACACAGTCTCTCAGTCACCTGCTGTTAACTCATAGCACACACGGACTTACAACGCCCCGGCCCAAACTTATCACCAACTCCGGCTCTTACCCGAACCTGTTTTTTCTTCTTCGTCCGGGTTCAGAGGTCTCGCTGGCCCGTCTTTGGGCCCTATGTTCCCGCCTCTCCTCTTCCGCAACCCTGCTCTTTCCTTTTCTTCTTCTTCTGAGCTGAGCTTTTCCTTTGGAGGATGCTCTGAGGGAAAAAAAGCAGTTGGTCAGAGTGGGGAACAGAGATCTATCCTCAAAGAGAAGGACTGGCTCACCCAGTAAGAAAGATGAGGGGATTCTGAGACACATAGGAGGCTTTTAGCAAAGTTGTTCCTGGGCTCACCCTGACTTCCATGTCCGTGGCTTCCACGCGTGTGACTGTGCCCGTGTCCGTGGCTGTGTCCGTGTCCTCCTTTCACGTGTCTCACAAACTTCTCCACCACAAGGAAGGCAACAATTCCACTGAGAACCCACAGCCCCACAGACAGAATGGGGCCCTGGCCTGGAATGGAGGCATCGAGACATGAAGGGAGATGTGGACTCCAGACTCCTCCTCCTGAAGGGAAGGAAGACAGACCTCCCAGCACCGGACCCCTGCAGCCAGGCCGCCTCCTCACCACTGTGGGAGTGTCCGTGTCCAGGCTGCTCCACAGCGTGGTGAGAATGAGGTTCTGGAGGGAGAAGGGAAAAAACTAGGTGAGGGAATAACCTGACCCAAAGGATGTGCTTTGGGGGAAACGAAGGCTGGGGATCAAAAGGGAGAAAGAACCCCCATTTTTCCTCAAAGAATAAAATAGTCTAAATTTCAAAGAAGAGTCAGAGAAGTTACCTACCCAGGGCATGAGGGATAAGGTGTAGAAAGGCATCTCCCAGGAGCCCTCCAGAAGCAAAACTGAGCAGGATCTGGAGCAGAGAGCGATGTCGGGGGGAGTTTGACTCCACCGGGATGAGGAAGAGGACAAAAAAGGGCGCTGCAGAGATCAGCACTGTGGCCCCCAGCGCCTGGTGAAGGAGGGTCAAGGGTCAAGTGCTGTGGGCCCTCCAACGATCCAGAACCAGCCCCTCTCCCCCATTCCCCGGGAACTCACGTAGGCCCAGAGAGTGACAGTGTCCAGGTCCTGCTTCATGCCTGGCGCTCCAGACCCCCCATAGCCTCCATGGCGCTGCTCATGGTCATGTCCATGCCCTCTGTGGTGGAGGCTTTCATGGGAGTGGCCATGGCTGTGGCCATGGTGCGAATCCTCATGAGAATGTCCGTGGTCGTGACCGTGGCCATGTCCGTGCCAGATGCTCTCGTGAGTGTGGCCATGGCTGTGGCCATGGTGCGAATCGTCATGAGAATGTCCATGGCCGTGACCGTGGCCATGCCCATGGTCGTGACCGTGACCAGGTCCATGCCAGATGCTCTCGTGAGTGTGGCCGTGGCCATGGGCATGGCTGTGCCCATGGTGGAAATCCTCATGTGAGTGCCCATGGCTGTGGCCAGGGAAGTCCTCTTGCACGTCCTCGTGCTGGTCACCATGTTCCCCGTGTCCGGCCACCAGGAGCCCTAGGGCCGCCCAGGTCAGCAGTCCCACGGCCACCCAGTGGGGGGGCCGCAGGCCCCTGGCCATCACGCTGACCAGAGGGACAGAGACAATGACTCCACTGGACTCTCAGCTCTACCTACACGGAGTCCGCTTTACTCAGCTAGCGCCCTCCGTCCACCTCTATGGGCCGCCCCCCCATTCCGTTCTCTCCCTACATTGTTCCCAAGACTCGTTCTCTTTATCCCGAACCCCTTCCCGGATGCAGTCCCCCCCACTCCCCGCGGGCACCGCTCTAGCCTCTGATCCGACACTTTATGGACTCTCTGGGCCCTACTCTCTATGACCCACTCGATGAAAAAAAGGCTTGGGAGCGACAGGAGGGAAAAAGCAGGGAATTCTCACCGGCTCCGGGACCCTCTCCTTTCCCGGTTTGCTCGGACGTGGCAGTCACGCCTCCAGATCCCGCGAGAACAGGAAGTCCCGCGGCCCCTCCGCCCCAACACCTTTACCAAGATGGCGGCCCCCGGGGAGCGGCGCCGCCATCCGGCCCTGGTGCGCACGCGCAGCCGCCGAGGTTATTCGAGGGGAGGGTGGGCGAGGCGGCCTAACAGGCCTGAGAAGACCGCCTCCTCCGTTTGCAACCAGGCGAGGGGGCGGGAACTAGCGAGGAGACTTCCCGTCTGTACAAAGATGGCGGCCACGGCGGCGCTGTCATTTCGCTCCCGAGCCGAGCGAAGCGCCTAGTTCGCCCCGATCCGGGCCGGAGTCTTCCTCTCCGGGGCCTCCTCGGGCGCAGCCAGGCCCCCGGCCCGTCCCTGGGACGCGGGGCTCCTCGGCGGGGTCCCTGCCCTCAGCCCGGAGTCATGTCGTGGGCCGCCCGCCCGCCCTTCCTCCCGCAGCGCCATGCCGCAGGGCAGTGTGGGCCGGTGGGGGTGCGCAGAGAGATGCATTGTGGGGTCGCGTCCCGGTGGCGGCGGCGGCGGCCCTGGCTGGATCCCGCGGCGGCGGCGGCGGCGGCGGCGGCGTCCGGAGCGCAGCAAACCCCGGAGCCGGAGCCGGGGGAGGCTGGACGGGACGGGATGGGCGACAGCGGGCGGGGTGAGTGTCCTAGCGCCCGCGCCGGCGAGCCGAGACCGCGACGTCTGCACCCCTCCTCCACGCCTCCCCCGGCGCCCTCGCCCCTCCCGCCCCCTTGTTTGTAAACACGCGTCCGCGCCCTCCCCCCGGGGCGGGGCGGCGAGGGGAGGGGGAGGCTTCCGCCCGCCCAGTGGTGGCCGCGGGAGGCCCTGCACCCGAGGGCCCGGGGGTGGGAAGGACACGGTTCCCCTTGAACTTGAGGACTCGGGACGTTTGAAGGCAGACTCTGCGCCCTGGTTGGGGGTCTCTTCCGCCTGTCTCTTTCCCCTGCGCGCTCTGGCTCTAGGCTGGTGATGGAGGGGGTTGGCTGGCCCGCCCCACGTGCTGCCCCACCCAGGAGACAGGTCGGCGTGGGGTGACCTGGTATTCATTCACATGCTTTGCTTGGGGTTTTTCCTCACTTGAACTATCCACCTTCTCTCTTGTCAACCCCATCTTTTCCCCAGAATTAGGAATTAAACTGTTGTTTGGTATTTCTGGATGGGGGGGGAATGGGTGGGGGAGGATGGGGTGGGCGGAGACGCCGGTGGGGGATTAGAGAATTAAAAGTCTCCCGTTGGATGAGCGGAGACTCATTTTCTCTTTTTGTCTCTCCTGTCTCTTGTGTGTCTCTGTGCCTGTGTGTACCCCTCTCTCAGATTCCCGAAGCCCAGACAGCTCTTCTCCAAATCCCCTCCCCCAAGGAGTCCATCCCCCCTCTCCTCCGGGGCCGCCTTTACCCCCTTCCGCGGCCCCATCCCTTGGAGGCTCTGGGGCCCCACCCCCAATGCCACCGCCCCCTCTGGGTTCCCCTTTCCCCGTCATCAGTTCTTCCATGGGGTCCCCTGGTCTGCCCCCTCCAGCTCCCCCAGGATTCTCCGGGCCTGTCAGCAGCCCCCAGGTGAGAGGTTGTGACCCACTTACTGCCTCTCCACTTTCATTTCCTTGTTTTCCTTGTAACCCCAGATCCTTGTGTGAGCTTCCCCATGGCCCACTGACCTTCCAGTCCTCTAATCCTAGCAGGCCTGTGGTCCTTGTGAGACCCCTTGTCCTTTCTGAGGTGACTGCCTTTCTAGTGCATGCTTCTTCCCTAACCCTATGTATATATATATATATATTTAAAGCAACCCCAATAGTCTTGGCGACCCTTTATTTATCAGTGACCTTCTGCCCCTTTGACCCATCTGCCCTTCCAAGCCACACGCCCTTCAGGGCCGCTGTGCTGCACAGTTTCCAGGGAGAGCTGTTTCTATCCATTCGCTTTGGGGTTGTGCCCCAGGGGTGGGCCTTCATGGAGACTGCAGTGTAACCAGTGCGCTCCACGGTTCAGTGCTGGGCCCTGCCTGGTGTTGGGGAATGATTTCCATGACCTCGGAGAGATCCTGCCTCCCAACGAGTCTCCCTGTGACCGCCCTGTTTCCCCTGTCCCAGATTAACTCAACAGTGTCGCTCCCTGGGGGTGGGTCTGGCCCCCCTGAAGATGTGAAGCCACCAGTCTTAGGGGTCCGGGGCCTGCACTGTCCACCCCCTCCAGGTGGCCCTGGGGCTGGCAAACGGCTATGTGCCATCTGCGGGGACCGAAGCTCAGGTATGGGGCAGTTTATGGCACCTGTAGGAGCTCTGGGGTCGGGCCAGAGCAAGTTGAGTTGGGAGGCTAAGGGGCCTGAAGCTCAGATGTGGGATGGAGTGTGTGGGGGGGGGGGGACCAGAGGGAAAAGGAGGTGAGGGTTGGGTTTCTGAAGAGTGAGGAGGGCAGGACTGGGTTACCCCTCACTTCCTGGCTCCTCATCTCTACTTGGTGAGCACAGGGAGGACCTGAGCTAAGCTTTGCCGAGGGAACAGTGGCGGGAGACCGAGACTTGATGGTGCGGAGGTCTCTGCGGCCTTCTTACTGCTGCCCCCTCCCTGGCAGGCAAACACTACGGGGTTTACAGCTGCGAGGGCTGCAAGGGCTTCTTCAAGCGCACCATCCGGAAGGACCTGACCTACTCCTGCCGCGACAACAAAGACTGCACGGTGGACAAGCGCCAGCGGAACCGCTGTCAGTACTGCCGCTACCAGAAGTGCCTGGCCACCGGCATGAAGAGGGAGGGTAAGGCACGGCTGCCCTGCCGGCCACTCTCCCAGGCCACTCCAGGAGGTAGAGGGAAGACCTAGGGAAGCAGCCGCCTGCGTCCCTGTCAGGAGTGAGGGACTGTTCCTTGTCTCCTCTAGGGGGCGATGTTCGCTTTCTCCTCCTAGCCCAGTAGCTCTCCCTGGCATCCTGCGCTTAATGTTTCTGCCGGTCTGTAGCCTGTGCTATGACTCTTCCCCAGCCCAGTGTGCTCCTCCGATAGGATAACCTTTCCTTATCCACCATGGGCTTTTCTGTCTCCTCTTCTCCGATGTAAGCAATCCCTGCTTCCTTAATCCTAGGCTTCTGCTGTGTTCTGTGTCTTCCTGTTCTCTCTGGTCTTTCCTTTGACTCCTGGCACCTGGCACTCTACCTCTCAAGCTATAGGCCTTACCGAAGACCTCAGGACTTGCTGTCCCTTTTCTGTGTCTGCAGCTTTTCTTCTTAAGTCAGCTTCCTGGGATTCTGAGAGACACCTTAGCGAGTACCTTGGTCAGATTCCCTCCTTTAGAGAGGATAAGCGGGAGGCCTGGCTTTCCAAGCACATGCAGCCAGAGTGGCGGGGCGGGATCAGAGCGCACCATCTCCGAAGACCCAAGCCAGCGCGCAGCTCACTGCCTATTTCTTGAGTCAGAAGAACACAAGAAGCCAGGCGTGGTGGCGCATGTTTGTAATCCCAGTACTTGGGAGGCTGAGACAGGAGGATCACAGGTTGGAAGATAGCCTCAGCAAGTAGTGAGACACTCATCAACTTAGTGAGACCCTGTTTCCAAATAAGAAATAAAATTGGGCTGGGAGTGTAGCTCGAAGGTAGACTGCCTCTGGGTTCAATCTCCACTACAAAAACAAACAAACAAAAAACCCCCACAAGATTTGCGATTAGCATGCTTGGATTCACACGTGTGATCTACCGTGTTTCATGTGAACTTAGGTGAGCTGTTTGACCCCTTCAAGCCCCAACTTCTTCCTCTTTAAAAATGGGAACAAGAGCTCACAGGGTCCTTAAGATACTTGAGTGAATGTTAAAACATGCTTGACACGCTCCTTAGAATGTAGTAGGACCCCTGTTGAAATCTTGCTTCCTCCCTAATGCCTTTATTCTCTTTCTTGACTGACTGCTCTGCCCTTTTAGGACCCCTGCTTCCAGAGTGCCCCGATCCACCTTTTCCAGTAACTTTCCTAATTGCTATAAATCTCTCCCAAGACAGCAGACTTTGATAAGGACTTCCGAACTCCCCCTTGGCGGCTGCTGACCTTCCCTTTTCTCCCCCGCCCGCCCCTCCCCTCCCCTCCCGTTGCAGCGGTGCAGGAGGAGCGTCAGCGGGGGAAGGACAAGGACGGGGATGGGGAGGGGGCCGGGGGAGCCCCCGAGGAGATGCCGGTGGACAGGATCCTGGAGGCAGAGCTGGCTGTGGAGCAGAAGAGTGACCAGGGCGTGGAGGGTCCCGGGGGAACCGGGGGTAGCGGCAGCAGCGTGAGTGATGGGGCAGTCCCTTCTCAATGACGGGGCTGGGGGCGGGGGTCCGCTCTGTTGGGTCTTCCCCGTCCCTTCCCCTCACAACCTTCTTCTCACTGCAAGTGCTGCCGACAAGGCCTCTTAAACCTGAGGTGGGTGTGAAAGCCCCCGCCTCCCCTCCCACAGGCAAGTCCCGGACAAATAACCATTTTCAGGAGTGCCGGGAGGGGCCTGGCTTATGGGGATTGGTTTAGATGGAGCTCGTAGGAAGATTATATACGTAAGGAGGGGTGTTTAAAGCCTCTTACAAAGCCAGGTGCAGTGGCACACACCTGTAATCCCAGGGCTTGGGAGGCTGATGTCGACAGAAGAATCGCAGGTTCAAGGCCAGCCTCAGCAACTTAGTGGAACCCTGTTTCAAAGTAAAAAGGGCTGGAGGTGTAGCTCGGAGGTAGAATGCCCTTGGGTTCCATCTCGCAGGGGGAAAAAACACGTCTAACAAGGGAGACTCCCGGCGCACCTCCAAACTTCCCATAAGTCTCCCCCCCTGTCCCTGCAGCCAAATGACCCGGTGACCAACATCTGTCAGGCCGCTGACAAACAGCTGTTCACGCTTGTTGAGTGGGCCAAGAGGATCCCCCACTTCTCTTCCTTGCCTCTGGATGACCAGGTCATACTGCTGCGGGCAGGTCAGTGATTGAATCCCCTGACCGCTCTGGCCTCCGGACCTTAGCTTGCACGCTGACCTTGCACGCTGACCTCGCCACCTCTTCTCTCCTCTTCCCCTGCCGTGCCCCCGCTCCCGCCCTGCCCCGCCCCCGCCCCCGCCGCAGGCTGGAACGAGCTCCTCATCGCCTCCTTCTCTCACCGCTCCATCGACGTCCGAGACGGCATCCTCCTGGCCACGGGCCTGCACGTGCACCGCAACTCTGCCCACTCCGCCGGCGTGGGCGCCATCTTCGATCGGTCAGTGGCCGAGGCCGGGCTAGCCTGTAGCTAGAGGGGGTGGGGCGATAGGCTGGTCCGTGTCCAAGGCTGGCTGAGCTGTGACCTTTGAGTGACCTGCAGGTCCCTCTCCAGGGTGCTGACAGAGCTAGTGTCCAAAATGCGAGACATGAGGATGGACAAGACAGAGCTTGGCTGCCTGCGGGCAATCATTCTGTTCAACCCAGGTGAGGGGGCGCCTCTCCAGAGCCAGGCAGCCTCGGAGCCTCCTCTTCTCCAGACTCCCGCCGCCCACCGCCCCTCATAAGGTCCTCAGCCCTGACCCTCCCCGCCTGCACCGCAAGCCCTCCCGACCCGCCCCAGACCCCCAGGCCCTGCTCCCCGGCACGCATCTGCAAAGGGCAAGCCTCAGCCTGGGGCCACACCTGCACGTCCGTCCTGATTCGACGCCCCTTCCTTCCTCTTCCTTCTCTTCCCGGCCATCCAGACGCCAAGGGCCTGTCCAACCCCAGTGAGGTGGAGGTCCTGCGGGAGAAAGTGTACGCGTCGCTGGAGACCTACTGCAAACAGAAGTACCCCGAGCAGCAGGGACGGTGAGGCGGGCGGGGACCTCGGGGTGCGCGGGGCGGGTGCGGCTGTGTTTGGGGCCGCCCTGCCCTCCTCTCACGCCCCTCCTCCCTCCGGGCCCTCAGGTTTGCCAAGCTGCTGCTGCGCCTTCCTGCCCTGCGCTCCATCGGCCTTAAGTGTCTAGAGCACCTGTTTTTCTTCAAGCTCATCGGCGACACCCCCATTGACACCTTCCTCATGGAGATGCTCGAGGCCCCCCACCAGCTGGCCTGAGCCCGGCCATAGCGCACGCGCCGTCACGTGCAGGAGTGCCATCACTGGAGGAGGGGACTCGAGCCTGCGGCGGGCGGGGGGCCGGCCGTGTCCCCAGACAGAACCTTGGGGCAGAACCGAGACCTCCAAGGGATGTGTCAGCCCCCAAGGGGTTTGCTGGGCACCCCACTCGAGAGGGGCCCCCAGATCCCCGGGAGGCCTGGGTGCCTCCCTTCAGTGGCCTTGAGTCTCTGAGTTTGTTGGGGTCTCCGGTGATTTGGGGTGATTCCTCACCCCTTCTTCCTGGCCCTGCTCCTGGGATCCTGCTTCCTTAACCTTGACTCACTCCCATCCGAAGAGTGGAAATGGGAACTCACCCAGAGATGGGTGTTAGGGGGCAGGCCCCCCAAACTGATGGACACGGGAGTGGGGCCCTCACAGGCCTGCTTCCTCCAGACGTGGCAGAGGGGGGCTCTGGAAGGGGGCTGTCACTGTCCCCTAGCCAGAGCCCCCTTGTACACTTCACCTCCTCAGTTAGACTGAAAAATAAGGTGGTGGTGATGAAGGGGCCGGTGGAGATGGAGGAACCCATCTGCTATTTTTAATTTCCTCTAAGGATAGACTTGCAGTTAGACTCAAAGAAGTACTGTACTTTCCCAGGTTGACTAAGAAATGCCGGTGGTGGAGGTGGCATCTGGGCACGCGGGCCCTGAGGGGGTCTGTCCTGGGCTCTCCGAGCTGGGCCTGCCTCCTCCGTGGGGTTGGGGAAGGGGCCTGGGCTGGGGCTGGAGGGAGGCGCCAGCCCGCGGAGATGGGGTGCCGGGGCTGCATGACTTTTGCCCCGGGTTTCGTCTCTTCGGGGTCCTTTCCTCTGCCTCACACATAAAATCGCTTTCAAATTAAAATCGCTGTTTT
This sequence comes from Graphiurus murinus, assembly GCA_004027655.1. Classification (NCBI taxonomy): domain Eukaryota; kingdom Metazoa; phylum Chordata; class Mammalia; order Rodentia; family Gliridae; genus Graphiurus; species Graphiurus murinus. The sequence goes on from PVLC010018154.1 coordinate 21,737, forward strand.
CTGGACTGAGGTGAATGTGTGGGGGGCGGAGGCGCCATCGACCTGGTCTGGAGGTATCCGGTTGGAGCTGCAGCCCGGCTCCCTGGACGGCGGTTCCCTGGGGCCCGAGAGCGGGCGGCGCAGGGTGGGGGACAAGGCGCGCTTTGTCGGGAGGGGGGGACGGTGTGCCAGCCCGGGGGCGGGGCCGGCCAGGAGGAAGGGGGCGCGGCTGCTGCTCAAAGGCGCCTTGTTCGCCGGTGCCCTCCCTGCGCCAGCGGGCGGCGGCGCCTGGGCTCGCTCCGGCCTCCTCTCCGGCCGCACCGCGGGCTCCGGGCAGGCCCGGCGCCGTGCCCGTCCGTGGGGGCGCACTGGGCACCGGGCGTTGGCGGCCTGCAGGCGGCCGGCGTCCCGGAGTGACCCCGTTTCCCCAGCTCCTTCCAGCTGCATGTCGGCTCCCCGGCGCACCGCGGGGTTCCCCCCACCTGGGCTCGCCCTAGTCCCCCCATTAACATCTATTTGGCCGCGGTTAACCTGCGCGCCAGCGTCCCAGCCTCGGGCCTCTCTCTGCCCCCGCCCGGGTCGGCTCCCTCCGCTCCCCTGCGAACCCCTCCCCTGCGCCCCCCACCAGCTCGTCCCTCTATCTATAGCCAGTCTATAAATACCCCCGCCCCAGGCCGCTCTGTAATTACGCGGGGTGGGGCGAGGGAGGTAATTATGGAGACCTGATTACGGGTGGGCGTGGGGTGGCGACCCCCAGGCCCGCCTCTCCCCTCCCACTGGGCCCTGAGTCCCGCCCAGGACTCGGCTGAAAGGGGGGCTGTGGGCCCCCAAAGGGGAGGGACTCGGGGGTGCGTGTGACTGGACGTTTGGGTCCCACAAGGGGAAGGGGCTGGGGGCTTACATTGCGCTCCCCGAAGGAATCTTAGGCTACAGGCCACTGAATCCGACCGGGAGCGCAGGAGCTCGAGGGTCAGCAGGGAGGCCGGGCTCCGCGCCCCCACCGCTCCCAGGTGGGGCTGGAGGGTGGGGTTTGCCCGGGTGCTGTGGGCGGGGGCGGGCGCGGGGGCCGGGCCGGGGGCGGGGGCGGCTGGGGGCCCTGGGCCGCCGGTGTGGCCGGGGGCGCACAGGAGCGGCGGCCGCGGAGGAGGGAGCAGCGCGGAGCCCCGACGGCACCTGGCTGCAGGGGCCGGGCTTGGGAGAGCTACGCCGCCTCGGGACAGCCTCTGCCGGCCTCCGGGGATCCCGGGCTCCGAGGCCCGCGGCCCGCTCGCGGTCTCCTGTCAACCTCCGGGCGTCGCTGGGTCTCTGGGACCCGGCGCTGTGGTCGCCCAGCCATGGAGCGGGGCCGCCGCTGCCATCGCCTCGTCCTGCTCCTACCTCTGGTGCTGGGGCTGAGCGCGGCCCGGGGCTGGGCAGGTAAGAGTCGGGCCGGCCGGTCAGCTGGAGCGCTAAGGAGGGGCCGCCGCGCCCGGGCCAGGAGCTTCTGAGTCTAGAAGGGCTTTGGGCGAGCGAGTTCAGGGTTCAGGCTGGAGCTCAAGATACCTGGGTCCTTTGAGCCAGGTGAAGGACCTGTCCCTGGTTGAAGCGACAGGGAGAGGGCCACCAGAGAGGGCGGGATGCTTGTCTTGGGTCTTCGGGGAGCCGGGAGGATGGCCAGGGCCCTTGGCCAGCCTTTGCCGATGCCGGGGTGTCAGGGACCAGTGCTGAGGGACGAGGGATGAGGGAACCTTTATGGGGCAGAACGGTCTTGCAAGCTAAGGCAGCAGGGACGCTCCGGATAGCTGTCCCCCTGGCCTCCCCGACAGGGTCCCCATCCCTCCCCGTGCCCTCGGTGCTGCCACGCGGCTGGCTCTGGGGAGCACCGGGGCAGGCTGCCAACAGGACGCGCTGGACAGCCGGGATCAGGTGTCCGAGGCCGCAGCCAACTCTCTGCATTCCTGCCCCGCCCCTCCCCCTCTGGCCGGCCAGGCTCCCCTGGGACCTTGGTGTCTGCACCCCCCCCCATCCCAGGACCCAGCAGTCCTGACTTCTAGGAAAGGAGATTCTATTCAGAGCAGAAGGCTGGGACCCCTGGGTGGTGGGCCGGCTGGAGCAAGCCCCCTCCTCCCAGGAACACGGGGGCTGATTTGTATAGCGCTTGATTAACTATTCATTTCTTTTCCGCTCTGGAGAGAAAAACGGTCAGAATGGCAGCATAAAGGATTCAGATTAGATTACAGAAAGAACTTCCAAGCTCTTGAGGAGTGGGGCTCAGGGGCAGAAAAGCGAAGTGGATGGTGTCTCCCAGAGTCTAGGAGTCTTTCTTAGGGAGAAAGGAACCCTCTGGTGTGGAGGCAGGGGGATGACCCTAATGACCGTCTCCTATTTCGAGGTTGAGTAGGTGCAAGTGGGACGCCAGGGAGGCTTAGCATGGAAATCCTGCCCTGACAGGCTAGGGCGAGGGGTGGGGGGCTCAGGGGTGGGGCGGTGGAGGGTGCCAGGGTGCCGGTGGGGAGCCGCAGCGGGGCAGCGGGGCCCGAGACAGTGAGGCGAGTGTGTGGCTTGCGGTGGGCGGTGGGAGCAGACTGGACTCCCCTGGGCTGTGGTGGAGGCCGGGGGGCCTCCGAGGTCTCCATGGCCTGGGTCTCTGTGAGTCTCTGTGTCTCTGTCTCGCTCCCCTTCCTCTCTCAAAGCAGCCCTTGTGTGCCGGTGTTTGCCGAGCTGCCCCACGCGGGGGCCAGGCTCCGGCGGGCGTGGGGGGGGGGGGAGGCCGCGGTTTCCCGACTCCTGGACTCAAAGGGCCTTTTCTCTCCTGCCCGCCCCACCTCACCGCCCCACCCAGCTCTGCTCTCTGGACCGCTCTGGCCTCTGCCCTGCCCGCGCTTCTGCGAGCTTCTGCTGGAGCACTCTTTGGGATTTTTTTTTTTTTTTTTTTTTTTCCTTTTCCAGCTTGGAGCTGGCGGTGTGAGAAGTGTGTGTGTGTGTGTACTAGAAGCAAGCCAGGAAGTGTGACCTTTGTTTTCCAGGGAGTTTGGTTCCTAGGAAGCTGAGGTCAGCATAGGCTGGGATGGTGGCCTGCTTTTTTAAATCTTTGAATCAGCGGGGTGCCTGTAATCCCAGTACTTGGGAGGCTGAGGCTGGAGGATTGCAGGTTTGAGGTCAGCCTCAGTACCTTAGCAAGACCCTCAGCAACTTAGCAAGACCCTAAAAAGCTGGCGTGGTGGCGCACACTTGTAATCCCAGTACTTGGGAGGCTGAGATTGCAGGATCTGGGTTCGAGGCCAGCCTCAGCTACTTAGTGAGACCCTGTTTCAAAATAAAGAATGAAAAATAGGTGTGGGGGTTTAGTTTGGTGGTAGAATGCCCCTGAGTTCAATCTCCAGTACCGCAAAAAAAAAAAAAAAAAAAGAATAAAAAAATAGGACTGGGGGGGTGTGGCTCGGAGGTGGAATGCCCCTGGGTTCAATCTGCAGTACTGCAAAAACAAAACAATATATATTTTAACCAAATGTATATTTTAACCAAATGTATATTTTAACCAAATGTATATTTTAACCAAATCTATCTATATATATATATATATATATATATATATACACACACACACTAAAAAGGGGCTGGGGGGGGTGTATCTCAGAGGTAGAATGCCCCTGAGTTCAATCCCCAGGACACACACACACACACACATGCACGCACACCGGCACTCTCTCTCTCTCTGGATCCCAGGTGGCGGGGGTGGTGGGGGTGGCAGGGCATGGTGGGGGCTGCAGGTGTGGGGAGCTCGCCTGGATTTGGGGCGGGAGCCCTGATGGGATCTGCAGCTGCGGCTCCGTGGCTCGGGGCCCTGGACCTGCTCTCGCTCCCGCTCTGCGTGGCAGCTGCAGCCGCCTCCCTGCACCCCAGCCCCGTCTGCCGCCCAAGGCAGGGGCACCGGCTCTTGGGACAGCTGCCGTCCGTCTGTCTCCTCCCTGAGCGCTGGCAGAGGTGTCCCCCCACCCCCACCCGCCAAACTCAGGCTCTGTCGCAGCGCAAAGTCCCCTCCCCACAGAGCTGCCCCTCTGCTCCCTCCCCAGTGGCTGCCCTGCCCCTCCCGTGCCCGGGTGATCGATTGCCCAGATGTTGTTTGTGCTGGAGACGGGACAGGTGCCAGAAAGCCAGAGACTGGGAGATATGGAAAAGAAATAAGAAAGAGGGAGAAAGACGGGAAAGAAAGGGTGGACAGAAAGTGAGGGAAATGGAGGAAGATAGGGGGAGGCACGGAGATGGAAAAGACCAACAGGTGCAGAGATAAACAGACACACAGAGAGAAGCCAGGGCATGGTGGTGCACACTGTACTGTAATCCCAGTACTTGGGAGGCCGAGACAGGAGGATCGCAGGTTTGAGGTCAGCCTCAGCAATTTATTTATTTTATTTTTTGTGGAATTGGGGATGGAACGCATGGGCATTCTACCTCTGAGCTACAGCCCCAGCTCTATTTTTTATTCTTTATTTTGAAACAGGGTCTCACTAAGTTTCGGAGGGCCTCACTAAGCAGCTGAGGCTGGTCAAGAACCCAGATCCTCCAGTCTCAGCCTCCCAAGTACTAGGATTATAAGTGTGCGCCACCATGCCCGGCCCAGCCTCAGCAATTTAGCAAGGCCCTAAGCAACTTAGCGAGACCCTCTTTCTTTCTCTCTCTCTCTCTTTCTTTCCTTCCTTCTTTCTTTTTTTTTTTTTTTTTTTTTTTGTGGTACTGGGGATGGAACCCAGGGGCATTCTACCCCTATTTTATTCTTTATTTTGAAACAGGGTCTTACTAAGTTTCAGAGGGCCTCACAAGTTGCTGAGGCTGGCTGTGAACCTGCGATCCTCCTGTCTCAGCCTCCCAAGTACTGGGATTACAAGTGTGTGCCAACATGCCTAGCTTTGAGACCCTGTTTCAAAGCAAAATAAAGTAAAATAAAATAAGAAGGGCTCAGGGTGTAGTTTGGAGTTAGAATACCACCAAGTTCAATCCCCAGTACAAAAAAAAAAAAAAAAAAAAAAAAAAAGGAGCCAGGTGTGGTGGCGCACACTTGTAATCCTACTTGGGAGGCTGAGATAGGAGGATCACAGGTTTAAGGACAGTCTCAGCAAGTAGTGAGATTCTCATCAACCTAGTGAGACCCTGTTTCCAAATAAGAAAGAAAATCGGGCTAGGGTGTGTAGCTAGGGGGTAGAATGCCTCTGGGTTCAATCCCCAGTACCACACACACACACACACACATGGGGAGGTAGATGGAGAATTGAGAGATATTAATAGAGATATTAATAGAGAAATCCACAGGCTGAAAAACAGGGACAAAGTAAGAGAGACGGATGCTGGGAGGGAGAGAAGGTGGAGCGGGCGTGGAGTTCAACACCAGGCCGGTGCTGCCTCTAGGTAACTGAGTTTCCCAACCATACAGCCCCATTCAGGAGCCAGGAGGAGTGAGGCGACCTATGTCTTCCAGGGAGTTTGAGCCCCAGGAAGCTGGATTCTATCCCCACGGCCCTTTGTAGGCCTGTTCCTCCTCCTGACCCTCTCGGCCTCCCCCAGGTGCGCCCTCTGTGGACGTGCTCCGGGCCCTCAGGTTCCCCTCCCTCCCCGACGGCGTCCGGAGGGCGAGAGGCGTCTGTCCAGCTGACGCGGCCTATCGAGTGTCCCGACCCGCCCAGCTCAGCGCACCCACCCGCCAGCTCTTCCCAGGTAGGGGTGAGGTAGCGGAGGGAGAGCCGAGGGAGGAGGGAGGAGGGAGGAGTCAGGATCGGGCACCGGGAGGGAAGGGGATGCACCCTCTTTGCCTCTCACTCCATCTGTCCGTGTGTCTGTCTCTCGGGTACCAGGAGGCTTTCCCAAGGACTTCTCCCTGCTGACTGTTGTCCGGACCCGCCCCGGCCTCCAGGCGCCGCTGCTGACTCTCTACAACACCCAGGGGGTCCAACAGCTGGGCCTGGAGCTCGGCCGCCCTGTCCGCTTCCTCTATGAGGACCAGACGGGCCGGCCCCAGCCCCTGGCTCAGCCGGTCTTCAGAGGCCTCAGCCTGGCGGATGGCAAGTGAGTCTGTTTGCCCCTCTGGCTTGCCCGGCACATGCTCTCAGAAGATACCCCAGGAGCCGGGCGTGGTAATCCCAGTACTTGGGAGGCTGAGACAGGAGGATCGCAGGTTCTCGGCCAGCCTCAGCTACTTAGTGAGGCCCTCTGCAACTTACTGAGACTCTCTCAAAATAAAGAATGAAAATAGGGCTAGGGATGTAGCTCGGAGGTAGAATGCCCCTGGGTTCTACCCCCAGTACTGCAAAAAAAAAAAAAAAAAGGTACCTCAGAACCTCATTTTCTAAACTGGGAAACCCTGCTGTCCTGTTTGACCACACAACACCTACCCACTGTGTTGCTCCAGGCCGGAGTTTTGGCTTGTAGAGTCTGTATCCTCGCTCTGCATGTAGTACTGGCCTGTACCTTAGGAAAATTACTTAACTTTTTACCTGGGCGTGTTGTCACACACTTGTAATCTCAGGATTTGGGAAGCTGAGACAGGAGGATCGCAGGTTTGAGGCCAGCCTCAGCAACTTAGCAAAAACTCTCTGCAACTTAGCAAGACTCTGTTTCAAAATAAAAAGTAAGAGCTGGGTGTGGTGGTGCACGCTTGTAATTGCAGTACTTGAGAGGCTGAGACAGGAGGATCGAAGGTTCTTGACCAGCCTCAGCTACTTAGTGAGGCTGTCAGCAATTTACTGAGACCCTGTTTCCATATAAAAAATAAAAATAGGTCTGGGGGTGTAGCCCGGAGGCAGAAGGCCTCTGGGTTCCATCCCTAGTAACACACACACACACACACACACACAAATAGGGCTACAGGCATAGCTTGAAGGTAGAATGCTCCTGGGTTCAATCCCCAGTACCAACAAAACAACAACAACAAAACCCAGTAGAATTACTTAACCTTTTTGAACCCCAGTTTCTAAGTCGGTAAAGCAGAGGAAACCGACTGTTGACAATGGAATGAGGTCGCGGTGTCTGCCCCGTGTGAGCGCTGCGTGGACCGCTGCTGTCACCATTGACTTCCACTCTTCTCCCGGCAGCCCCTCAGTCCCCTGAACCCCTCTCCCCGTCACCAGGTGGCACCGTGTGGCTGTGGCTGTGAAGGGCCAGTCTGTCACCCTCATCGTTGATTGCAAGAAGCGAGTCACCCGGCCCCTTCCCCGAAGCGCTCGCCCCGTGCTGGATACCCGGGGAGTGGTCATCTTCGGTGCCCGCATCCTAGACGAGGAAGTGTTCGAGGTAAACCGAGACGTCGGAGGAAGGAGGGATTTCTGGTCGCATGTCTTGCACTCACTCCTTTCCTGGCTCCAGTATTCCTTCTGCCTGTTCCCTAGGTCCACTTAATTAGCTAATCAATCAATCAATCAATTAATTTTGTGGTATTGGGGATTGAGCCCAGAGGCAATCTACCTTCGAGCTATTTTGCTACTGAGAATTAAGCCCAGGGGCATTCTATCTCTGAGCCACACCCCCAGCCTTATTTTATTTTATTTTGTTTTTTATTTTGAAACAGGGTCTCGCTAAGTTGCTGAGGGCCTTGCTAAGTTGCTGAGGCTGGCCTCAAAACTTCTATCTTGGCCTCCCAGCTGATACTGGGATTACAGGTGTGCACCACCATACCTGGCTCTCTCATGAATTTTTTTTTTTTTTTTTTTTTTTTTGCAGTACTGGGGACGGAACTCAGGGACATTCTACCTCTGAGCTACACCCCCAGCCCTATTTTTTATTCTTTATTTGGGAATAGGGTCTCACTAAGTTGCTGAGGGCCTCCCTAAGCAGCTGAGGCTGGCCTCAAACCCAGATCCTCCAGTCTCAGCCTCCCAAATGCTGGGATTACAAGCGTGCACCACCATGCCCAGCTAGCCGCTCCTTTCTTCAAACCACCTGTCCGTCCATCTGCGCCACCACCCACCTACCCACGCATACAGGGATGTGGGCACACATGCGGGCATCCATTGGCCCACCAAGCTAACCACCTATCCTTCTACCAAACCAGCCTCACCCTCCATCAAAGCATTCACCCGCCCGCCTCCTCACCCACCCGCCCCATCCAGACATCATCTACACACGTGTTAAGTCCCATCCACCTACCTAACCACCGACGTGCAGCTGTCCATTACTGCCTTCTGTTTATGACCCCATCAGTCCACGGATCCATTCATTCATCCATCCATTCATCATCTGTCAACACTCCTGTTCAGTCACGTTCTCAAGCCCCTATTTGCCTGTCGACCCATCTACCCATTTATCCATCTGTCCATCCATCCATCTATCCATCCATCCAGCCAGCCATCCACCCACCCACCCATCCATCCATCCATCCATCCATCCATCCATCCATCCATCCATCCATCCATCAAACCAGGAAACATTTTTTTTTTTTTGCGGTACTGGGGATTGAACTCAGGGGCATTCTACCTCCGAGCTACACCCCCAGCCCTATTTTTTATTCTTTATTTTGAAACCGAGTCTCACTAAGTTGCAGAATGCCTCACTAGTTAGCTGAGGCTGGCCGCGAACCTGGATCCTCCGGTCTCAGCCTCCTGAATGCTGGGATTACAAGTGTGCGCCACCACGCCCGGCTCCAGGAAACATTTTCTGCATACCTGATGGCCAAGGGAATAAAATAAGGTCTCTGCCATCCCAGGGAGCTCCCAGTTGGGCTCTGGAGACGAGACAGCATCTCCAACTATGTGTAAGGCTGTCTGTCTGAGCACCACGTGTGGCCACAAGTAAATGACATTGGAATTTAGAAGGCTTCCAGCTGGGTGCGGTGGTGCACACCTGTCATCCCAATGCTTGGGAGACTGAGACAGGAGGATGGCAGGTTTGAGGCCGGCCTCAGCAACTTAGAGAGATCCTCAGCAATTTAGTGAGACTTTGCTTCAAAAGAAAAAAGGAAAAGGGTTAGGGGTGTAGCTGGGAGGAGGTAAATTGTCCCTGGGTTCAATCTTCAGTACAAAAAAAAAAAAAAAAAAAAAAAAATGGAGGAGGAGAAGGAGGAAGAGGAGGAGAATCCTTTCCCCACTTCTAAGGTCCTGAGAATTTTCATGAGCATCATCATGAAGCCAGAACAACTGTAGCTGGGCCTCTGACTCCAAGATCCACTGTGAAAAGTCTTGCGCATTGCCACAGAGGGTAGGCAGTAGGCAACAGGTGTTGAACTTGAACTTGGAAGAGCTGAGTTCTAGTCCTGACTGTCTCTTTGAGTGACAGTGGGCTAGTCATTGCTTTTTCTGAGCTATTCAGAATGGAATATATCTGAAAACTGGGCAGGAGGACCTGCCCTCCTAACTTTCCCTGTCGTTACGAAGGTCCCGGGAGGTCCTTTGAACACTGAAAGGGCTGTGCATCGGGAGGGCGCATGGTCACCTCCTCTGTTGTGCAGCTGTGCCTAGGATTGGCCTCCTGCCTGTTGTCCGGGAATTTCCCCCATCTCTGTCTCCTCCAACAGTGTTCCTTCCCCGTGTCTTTGCAGGGTGATGTCCAGGAGCTGGTCATCGTTTCGGGGGTCCAAGCTGCCTACGAGTCCTGTGAACAGAAGGATCTGGAATGCGAGGGGGGCCGGAGGGAGAGGCCTCAGAACCAACAGCCCCACAGAGCCCAGAGATCTCCGAAGCAGCCGCCGCCAAGACTGCACAGGCCGCAGAGCCAGGAACCCCAGCGACAGGTGGGCAGCCCCACGGCCCGGTACAGGCGGGGAGGGAACGCCAGGCGCCGCCCCCGGCAAGTCCTCCAGTGTCCTAGAATTCTCCATCCCACCCGGGGCTCCCGTCCTCTCCTTAGCTCCCTGTCCCAACCATACTCCCGATTTTCATCACCCTCCTCCTCCCAGCCCTCCTTCATCAACCTTTTTATTTTCGTTTAAAAATAAAAAGAGTCGTTATGAAGAATTCCTGGCTGGGAGCTGTGTTCCCTGCTCGTGTCTTGTCTCTCCTGGAGCTGTGGCCTTGGGTTCCCACCTCTTGCTTGAATTAAGAGATTGGAGGCTGGGTGTGGTGGCGCATGCCTGTAATCCCAGCCACTTGGGAGGCCGAGGCAGGAGGCTCTCAAAGTTGGAGGCCAGCCTCGACAACTTAGTGAGACCCTGACTCAAAATTAAGTATTAAGAGCTGGGCGTGTAATCCCAGTACTTGGGAGGCTGACACTGGAGGATCGTGGGTTCTCGGCCAGTCTCAGCTACTTAGCAAGGCCCTCCGCAACTTAATGAGACCCTGTTTTGAAATAAAGAATAAAAAATAGGGCTGGGGGTGTGGCTCGGAAGTAGAATGCCCCTGGGTTCAATCCCCAGTACTACCAAAAAAAAAAAAAAAGTAATTCAGTGGTGGTATGCCCCTGGGATCCATCTCCAGTACCAAAAAAAGAAAGAAAAAAAAGATAAAGATTGGGAGATGGTGGGGGAGGGGTGAACCTTGAGGGGGGAGGTTCGAAAACAGAGCTGGGGAGAGAGACAGGGAGAAAGAAGCTGAAGTGGGAAGACCGATGAGGAAAGATGAGGAGTAGGAGTGCAGGGAATCCCAAAGGAGGGGCGGTCTTTGGATGTGTAGGGGTGGGGAGCCCATTCCTAGCCCCCCAGCACACGGAGGCGCAGGATTACGGACTGTGGAGGGGGAAGGGCAGGGAGGCTGGACCGGGCGGGCCTGGGTGGTTAGGGAGACAGATACGGGAGGGTCAATCTCTTAATCATGTCTGCTTCTGCCCCACACGCGGGACCCATCCCTTCTTTCCCGCCTCCCCCACCCCGACCCCC